>JAQFZN010001554.1:0-15168 GCA_034687075.1 Geophilus carpophagus
TAAAACATAACGTTTCAAAATGGCATTATGTGTGGTTTCCAAAAATAAAAAAATTTTTCCTTTAATTTGTGTGGTTTAATTTTTATCGACATCTCAAATAGTACCTATCATTTTGCCGCACCCTGTATATACTATTTGGCTATGTTATTTCATGATACGTAATTCTTTTTGTCTCCAAATAGAAGCCCATGGGCTTCTATATGGGAAAAAAAAAACTCCTCTCGGAAAAACCAGTACTATTTAGATCAGCATAAGTTTTAGAGGCATAATTGAAATTTGTTATTTTATTTTTCATCTTTTGATTAAACTTAGCACCAGGGTTGTGACCATTACCACAAAACAAGTAATGTGTTACAGTTACCGCTACTTTAATAGAAAAGTAATGCGTTACATACAGTCAGTTACATTTTTTTGCTTACAGTTATTGTTCCTGTTATCATTACTTTAATGATAACATAATGCACTCCCATGTTCATTACAGTAACAGTCACAAATCTGGCTATTTATAATTTTAGGCACATCATACCTGTAACGATACCCTTGGTCATTGGGATAATGCAGTATCGTTACCATTCTATTGGTGTCATTGTGTAACTCATTCCTACTTTCCGTTTCCAGGCAGCAAACATAATGCATTCCCATTATCGCTATAGTAAGGTTAATAGCCTCACAGGTAACAGCATTACAGTTAACACCATTACCATTACAGTACAGTCACAACCCTGCTTAACACAACCAACTGAAATGGCACCAAGTCATAAGTCGCCATATTGTCACAAAAACAATTGTGTGTACCTACAGTAGTTTTATTTAAAGAAAAACAATTATGAACTTACTTCCATAGTAGATATATTTTGGCAATTTTTATCAGCTCCCCAATCTGAAAAACATTTTGACCAAGGCAATTCAAAAGAAAATGATGCAAGGAAATATTTTATTGTGTACACCACATATGCGATGTAATAAATGACGACATAGAAAAGTACAAACATCATTCCAATTCCTATACCTGAAAAAATTTAAATTATTTTTATTCTTAAAATATAATATATAGTGACGTATTAAAATAGTGCATGCACTGATGCTAAAATACGTCATCATACAGTAAAACTCGATGAAAATATGATTTATTTTATACCTACAAATGCAGGAGCGAAGTTAAATGCTTCGATAGGGTTACAACCTGAGAATTGTCCCAATAGTGTTTCCATGTAGAAAACTGGTAGCGCCAGGACAAACATGGCAATAAGATACGGCAGAAAAAAAGCACCTAAAATTAAATTTAATAAAATAAGTTTAAAATAGATTAATACTAACACATTAAAATTAGGAAATCAGTGAACTACCTATTGGTGTACAATTTTTAAAACACAATATAAAATTCTGAATATGATTGGTTGAAAAATGGTCATGTGACAGTAACAATACAATCATGGGATTAAGTTTTTTAAATTTTCAAATTTTGGCATTTTATACATGCGACGACCTTCCTTTTTACTTTTACAAATTTAGGAATTTTTCGCAGTTTTCTTTGTTATAGAAAATTTGAAATAAAACTTACCTCCTCCATTTTCATGTATGACATATGGATGTCTCCAAACATTGCCAAATCCAACAACATATCCAATACCGGATAGAAGGAACTCTATCTTTCGATCCCAATGCTCGCGATGATCAGGACCTTTAAAAGCTGTATGTACTCTGTCATATCCTTTTTGCCATTTACCACCGCTGGCTTCACTACCAACTATCGCTACGACTTTCGCCATTATTCACAATTTAGTCCGTTTTATAATATAAAGAACCGTACAAACCGATTCAGCGAAATTTGTTCTGCATTTTATTAAACAATGACATCATCGCTAGTAATGACTATAGTTGTAAACTTACAAACTGCAACATGCCCATTACCTATTGCATAATACTTCATTGTAAACAATAATAAATAAACCTTTTTTGTTTGCTATTTAAAAACATTGAATAAAATCATTTTTATTTACTACACCGACTATTTGGAATAGTTGTTAAACAGGTACAAACAATTACTTCACATATTTCATTTTATTATTTTTAAAAAAATTTAAAACTTAAAAATTTAAAATTCATCATTAATATTTTCTTCCACGCCGTTTTCGTCTTCTTTTTCCTTTTTTATTTTTATTTGCAACTACATTTTTTCTTCCACTATTATTTGCCTTCACTTCCAGCTGCTCTACAACTTTCTCGTTTACGCCATTTTGCTTCCTTTCCATGCAGATTATTTTATCTTCAACCTTATCTTCTTCCTTTTTATTATCATTATCATTATCATCATTCATTTCGATCTTTATATCTTCAGGTTTAATTATTTTTGTAACAGTAACATTCTTTCGCCCACGTCTTTTTTTCGGAATCATCTCGGTTGATTTCTTTTTATTTTGAACACGTTTCCGTCGTTTTCTCCGTTTCGGTTTCTCATCCCAATCACTCTCGTCCTCGTCATCATAATCATTATCAGAAATTACAGTATCTCTCTTTTTTCTCTTTTTTGTAACTCTAGAAATGTTTCCTTCCTCGCTTTGTTCATCACCAACATTTAAGGAATGATCTTCGTAAGTAAAAGGTACAACACGTTGAATTTCAGGTATATTTTCATTTGTGTATTTGTGTACTCTTAAGTAATGAAACTGAAGACATTGTTTAGTCGTGAATCCAGCAGTACAATCATTTTCTTGGCATTGAAATGGCTTCACACCTTTGTTATAAAATAAATAAAATAATAAATAAAATATTAAAATAATTTATTAATCAGTTTATTTATTTATTTGTTTTTTATTTATTTATTAACCTGAATGTGTAAGTAAATGAACTTTAAGATTCGATCCTTGACTAAATCTGCGACCACATTTATCGCAAATGTGAGGTTGTTCACCATTGTGAACAGCATTAATATGGCGGCGAACACTGCGATCCGTTGCAAATTGAAGACCACAAAATTCACAAGTGTACTCTCGCAAACCTTAAAAAAATAAAAATAAAAAATTATTAGAATAATAACAATAAAACATTCCTAAAAATTTACCTAAATGAACAGTAGCTATATGTCGTTTAAGATAAAAATCACGAACAAATAATTTACCACATTCAGGACATGGAAATCGAATAGCATTGCTATTTTTTCCACATTCTCTCACATGAGTACGAACCATTGATGCGCGTAAAATTAATCTACCACAAAGATAGCATTTGAATGGTTTTATGCCGCCATGATCTACTTGACAGTGAGTGCAGAGTGCTTCTTTACGAAAAAATGGTCCATTACAAACATGGCAGTAATAATAATGCTTTTGAAGCATTCCTTTAGATTTAAAATTATGAAATAGAATCATATGCATCCTATAATGATGTCTAGATGGAAATTTAGCATGTGCCATTCCGCAAGCTAAATCAAATAAACAAAAAATATTTTTTAAAATTAATATTAAATAAAATTAATAATTTTATACATCTCTATTTACATTGTTTGACCATTCCTCTTCGAGATTGTAAAATGCTCCAACGAGATAAATCTCGATGTTCATCTTGCCAATAACGTAATTCCTCATTAGCTGCGATCGATCTAAAAATTTTATTCATCAAATTTATTAATTTAAAAATTATTAAGAAACAAATAATTTTTTTACTTAATTGTTATGAAATAAAGTTTTTTATCAATAGTAACAGCTAATGTATTAGCAGAACGAGGACCGTTTGATGGTAATACGTAACGAAACCAGTTGCTACGAACATTTTCATTAGTTGTTAATGCTTTGAATTGATCACCATTCTCAATAAGCTGCCAAAAGAAATTAAAAATTAAAAAATCGGTAGCGAATTAAATTCGGAATAAATTCTAATTCACGCACATACCAGCCACACGTCGGCTAAACTGTTATCAAATCCTAATGTGTATATCATAAAATCTTCAGCTATTAGTGGACCAAACCGTGTAAGTGGTTCAATATTAACATCAGCACAAACACCGTTGGAAAAATCATCTGGATCTGTAAAACGAAGAATCTGAACAGAAAATAAAATAAAATAAATATTTTTTTAAAAAAATAATTGAAATGTTTTTGTTTTACTTGTGGTAATGATTCGTAATCGTATAAAACTTCTCCTTTTTCACTCGTTGGATCAGGTATTATTTTATGACTTTCAGTGCTGTATATTTTGCATTGAGATCGTGATGTGTGTGAAGTTGAACATAAGATGCATGTAATTGACTCGTCAAAATCTATGATTAATTCAATTAAATTGCACATAGTTAACCGTGCGATAATCAATTCAAATTTGTTTAAAAATAAAATATATTATAAAAATTATATTTGAATTAATATTTTGAGTTATTTTTTGTTTTTAAAACTTACTGTTATATCTTGTTCCTTCCAAACTCACTAAAGTATCATCCTCACCGCTAAAATAAATAAAAAAAAATAAATTGCAGGTGATAAATATTTTTATAATAAGAAAGATTCTTCTATAATAAAACTCTAAATCTGAAGCAACAAAATTCTTTGAAATATAATTTTAAACCTATTTCCATGATGGAGAAAATTCGAAAACCCAGTAGAGTTTTGAATGATTATTGCGTAACTCAAGACGTTTTCTTCATTCACAAGTGCACTGGAAATCTGAATTTTCTCACTTCACAAAATTTATTTCGAAATATCGCACAAAAGCAAATCAATGGAACATTTCTTTCCCAAAATAAGTATTAAAATAAATTCAATAATGTACTTACGCATATAAATCATCACAGTCATCAGAATTCTCACTCTCCCAATCGCTGGAACAATCATCGGCGCATTCTTCAGGATTAAAATCACTATCATCATCAGATCTATTTCTTCTTTTCCCTTTTCGTTTCTTTTTCCTATTTTCCTCTTCTTCTAATTCTTCATCATCAAAAGCCAAGTCTTCTAAATAACACACTTCCTTCTTGTGTTTTTCTACTACAGGTACATCATCCACAACTTCTTTTTTCACTGAAATCTCTTCTGGAATATTCTTTGCCAGCTCAGTTTCTTCAGTTTCTTCACATATTTCTTCCTTCACATCTTTTGCATAAGCACCGCGTATATTTTCCCTATCATATTTCTTCACATTATTTGAATTTTCCGCCATTTCGACTGTAATTTCACCCTTATTTCTCAAATTAACCCATGCAGAACTTGCATTTCGTGCAGCTTGTCGTTGTAATTTTGAATTATAACTTTCAGATTCCTGCTCATTAATATCCGAATTATTTATATTATTTTTATCGATTGATACTGAATCGATATTTTCTTCTATTTCTTTCTTTGATTCATTTGCTTCATCTGTTTCTGATTCCGACATTCCTGATTCGCTTAAAGACATGTCAAAATAGGGAACATCAACCGAACTAATTTCCTGGACCGATACTCGTTTTGTTTGTGGTGGTTTGATAATTTTTTCAGTTTTCTCGGGTTCAGCATCCTCCTTGCCAGTTACTTGTACGGTCAAGTACGATGATTGTATTTTTTCTTCCATTTTTAACTAGATGCAGAAATATTGAGTGAAATAAGATTTTATTATGAATAATTTGTATTTACTCACGTGCTTTATGAATTAAATGATGGCAGTTTCGTCAGGAAATGGAAAGTGGAATTGATAAAGGGTCAAGAAAACAAACTGGCAGCCATTATGGAGAAAGTAATCGATCGATTTTGATAGCAATGTGACATCTAGTGATAAAATTGATAGGAAAAACTGCTGCGTTAAATGGTAATTTTATTTTATTATTTAGACAACTTTAAAATACAATGTAAAATTGTAAACATTAATTCAACATTATTTTACCAGAGTACATTTAATTTGCAATATTTAATTTCATAGCAAACGTCAGTTTAGCTAAAATCGCGGTAAACGCACGAGTACACGAGATTTGTAAAACGACATTTGTAAAGAATTGCTCTGCATTTAGATTAATATGAGTCTACATTGAGACCGATTCTCTTTGTAAACTGATGTATTGCAGGAAAGATAAATAAAATGGCGCAATGTTTAAAATACAAAAGTATAGAATTAAAATTGTTCACAAAAAACTATTGAATCATAAGGATATAGAACTTATTTATTTTATTTATTAGACACAAAATAACAAAAAAAAGTTGTGTAACTGTTATTTGTATAAACGGTGTGCGTTAATTTGCGTTAATTCTAAATGCAAAAATGAAATATTATTTCCAGATTTAAATTGTTCATTGAGTTTTATTTTTCAGTTTAAATTAGTAAAGCTCGATAAACAATAAAAGAAAAGAAATAAAAATTATAAAATGACTTAATTAAAATTATTCATAAAAAATTATTGAGTCACTAACATAAAATGTAGAAATAACTTGTTTATTTGTTAGTCGCAAGTGTACAAAGACTTTCTGCAGCTGTAATTTGCATAAGCGTTGTACGTTAATTTGTATAAATTAGAAACGTTGCAATTGTCGGTGATCAGTAGCTTTCGAACGATTCGTGCGCCATTGCAAATCTCTATTAAAGTAAGTGTACATTATCATTTCAAATATCTCAATTGAAACTAACTTCATTTTTATTTAGCCTTTTCTCGAAAATTAATACCAATATGGTTTTTTACTTCCAAGTTCAAAAATGTCCTAGTCAGTTGCTTGAATTAAAATATAAAAATGTGACCCTACAACTTTTAAATGGATTTGTAGTGTCAGGATGGGTTCATACTGTGGATATCCTGAATAATTTGTAAGAAGAAATTAATTATAATTGAATTCCTATTTATTTCGGTTTTTATTTTAATTTTTCTTAAGTAGTATTGGACTTACGGAATTCATACCTGATCAAGAACGTAACTTACAGATCGATTGCACTGCAGTTCATGCTTTTGCAATTAGAGATGTCGTTATTAATGAAGCTGATAAACGTGAATTTCTATCGCGGGCGATGTGTTATCCAGTGGCATCTGACGAAATTGAGAAAATACTAAAAGCATTTTAAAATGTTAGACTTTAATTTGAACAGAAATCAATACTTTATTTATTTACTTCTGGTTGTAATTGTTCCTGTTTTCTGTAATTGTTTTTTGAATATATAAATTTTATTTTAAAATAATTTTACAATAATAAATGTTAAACTTAAAATCTGACTCGCTACATTTTATTAAGACTCGAAATATTTACTCTAGTTATAATACAACATGGCGGAGCGGGATTAAAAACAGTTAAAACGGCGACCTGTTCATGCTTTAAATGCAAAACCGTTATAATTATATCTAGACTCTAATTTTTTATTCAGTTTGGTTTTTTAAAGTTCGATAAACAAATTAAAACGTACAAAAAAAAATAAAATTCCGTAGATTTTTAAGAACAAAATGCATCTGTTAAAAAATCATAAACATACAAACGAATACTTTGCTTTAATATTCATACTTGGTTTAATATTTTCCCTCTACATAAACAAATTCTTGAAATGTAGTTTAACGTCTACAGCTATAATTTGCATAAACACTTTACGTTAATTTGTATAAATTAGAAACATTTGTCGGCGGTCAGTTGTTTTCGAAAGTTTCGTGCGCCGTTACAAACCTCTCTCACAGTACTAAGTATATATACTTACCATTTATAAATACCTCAATTGAAACTGATTTTATTTTTATTTATCGCTTTTCTCAACAATTAACATCAAGATGGATTTCCATTTCCAAGTTCAAAAATGTCCTGGTCAGTTGCTTGAATTAAAATTTAAAAAAGTGACTCTACATCTTTTAAATGGAAGTGTACTGTCAGGTTGGGTTTATTCTGTAGATATCCTGAATAATTGGTAAGAAGAAATTAATTATAATTGAGTAGCTTTTGTTTCATTTTTGATTTTAATTTTTATTTTGTAGTATTGGAATTACGATATTCCAACCTGATCCAGAACGTAACATGCTGGTTGATCGCACCAGGGTTCACGCCTTTACAATTAAAGATATCGTTATTGAAGGAGACGATTTTCGTGAATTTCTAGCGCTGGCGATGAATTTTCCAGGACAAGATCAAGAACTTGAAGAAATACTGGCATTACATAATATTTATCAAGTTTAATTTTATTTTAACTTTATTTATTTACTTTTGGTTGTAATTGTTCCTGTTTTATCTAGTTGTTTTTGAATTACATAAATTCTATTTCAAAATAATTATACAATAATAAATAAAAGTTAACTTTGAAATAATCTGACTCAAAATATTAGCTTAGCTTGACCTAATATGGCGGCAGTGTGGGCAAATAATAAGTGTTAGAATAATAACATTTAGAACACTGATCGCAGTAGCGCGCATTGAAAACAGTCAAAATACAATCAAAATGGCGACACGTTCGCATTATTAATGCAAAACTGTGGTAATTATTTATTCAGTTTTATTTTCCTTTTAATTTGGCAAAGCTCGATAAACAATAAAAGCGTACAGAGGTATTGAAATAGATCTTTGAAAACTAAATGCATTTTCCCACGTATGCGTTAACGGATCATAAACATACAAACGACTACTTTGATCTAATATCCACACTTTATGACGATGCCTAACTGCAGATAAAATTCTCTTACAAGGAGTTCCAGATATATCTAAATTGTTCCAAGCATATCTTGTCGGATCCAGCCATGCAACACTGCCTTGGAGATTCATATTAGTCCGCCTAAAACAATCAATTAATTTCTTTTTCAATTGCAAAACAATTCTTTTACCTAAATGCTAACACTTGATTTCCATAAAGTGTCACTAAAGCATACGGACATTCAAATTCCCTCGGCATTCCCAAAAGTTGAGTCCATTGATTGGCTTCTGGGTCGTACGTATAGCAACCAATCATACATTTCCCACTTCTTCGTCCACCAACTGATATCAATTTCTTGCCCAATTCTGCTAAACTCATCGCCCATCCATAAACAGGCAATGGTTCGATTTCTTTCCACTCTTTTGTATCTAACGAGTAACGTTCAGCTTGATTCAATATTTTCCCACCAACAGTAATTCCACCAACTATATAAATGAATTCTTGAAATATAGTTCCACCTGATCCTGCTCTAGGTATCAGTAAAGGTGTAGTTAAACTTGGATGGAAGATTTCTTGCAATTGTAAAACGAGAACTGTTGATGTCGGAGTTCCGTGCCGATCTTCGCCACCAACGATGTACACTTGGTTTTTATAGACCAGTGAAACACCATTCCTCGTAAGTTCTAAACTGAAATTGAAAAGTAATTTTAAAATTCCAAAATCGACGATGTAAAATGTAATAGAACTTACTGATGTTTTTTTAAAACAGTATCGATTTCTTCTGATCTTCTCCACGCATGAGTATCTAAATTAAAATTCAACATCACCAATGATCCATGTTTCTGTTGTCCTAGAATCGCAACAACAGGTTCAGTAAGCGGACTTCCATCAAAATTCCTAGACCAATATCTCAAATTAAGCTGCTGATTAAAATTATAAAGTCCAGAAAGGGTTTCTCTACTACTAGTACCAGAAACCTCGGACATGTCATCTTGCAATTGCTTTGTACTTGGCACATTTTCTGACACAAACAATTTCATTCTGTTCGGATAATTCGTAGGAACTTCAACTTCATGTCTTCTACTTGTGCTTTGATGTCTACTGCTTTTTTGATGTTTCTTTGGTGCTTTCGACTCACTCCTTGCTGATCTTGAAACTTCAGTAATATCTCTCGATGCCACTTCTCTCCTTGCAGTTCTCACAACTCGATTTGTTTTCTTCACCGGTTTAAACGCACTTTTTTCCAATGCATTCCTATTGAGATAAAACATGGGATGATACACTGGTATAGGAACACTTATCGTTGGCGGTAAACAATATTGTGTTTCTCGTTCGGAAATGCGATTTAGTTTATCAGTCAACGCTTGATTAAACAACAGAATGGATTCTGTTTCTTCTGTGGGAAAGGATGACCTTTCCGACACCGCTGGCACCGGTTCGAGTATTATGTTCGACTTTTGCAACATGGGACAAACGCAGGGCCATGATAGTGATTCCGGCGTGCTCGCAGCAGTACTTGTTGATGTATTGTCGCAAACTTTTATGTCGTGTCGACTAGGGGGCTCATCTTGCTTCACCGGATTGACAACGATTTTACATCTGCTTGCAAAGCGTCTCAAATGGCAGTTGTCGTTACTAACAGCTGTTAGATGCAATCTTGGAACTCTTTCTTTGTGTAAAATGCTGTTATTGCAGTATTTCACTATTCCATAGTCGCAATTTTCAAAGTTTAGAGATAATGCTAAAGAGTCTGAAGATGCGAGTACTCCGGGAGAGATTGTGGCAGCATCGGAGTCTAAATGGTGGCCTGATTCTTGACGAATCATTGCACTGTCACCTGAACTTGTAGCAGTACTGTCCTCTTGGATTGTTAAGTTACAATTGGGACGTTGTGCTTTAAGAGGTATTGTAGTACTTATACATGTAGTTGTCTCTTCAACTGAAATTGTATACATATAAAAAATCAACACAAATGTGCAGTAAAATAAAATACTTTATAAAATGTACTCTTTTTTTTTAAAAAAAAAAGATAATTAACATGAGCAAAGTTTGCAAATAAACGATCCTAAAATCAATAATTCATGCGAGCATAATATAATGAATTTTTAAAAAGATTTTTTAATAAAATTTTCTAAAACTTCTTTTTATTTTTACAATCCATGTGCAGAGTGTAAATCGGTAAGTATTTACATACACGTGTTGCCCCATCAATTAATGATTTTAGGTACATAATACCTGATAACTTCAAATTCGATTCTGTTGGAGAAGAAAGATATTCACTGATTGCTGTTCTTGGTGATTTATCTAAATCCGAAACTGCCCTTTGAGACAACCGTTCCTTGGAAATCGTTGGCGAGTTCCATATTGGCAATTCCACATTCAGAGTTGGGCTTAAAGTATTTGGCGAACTCGAAGTAATTTGTGGCAACAGCTCGATCGATATTGACGATTGTGGCTGCTTCTGTTTCAATAATATTTCTTGGTAACTGTTTTTTTCAGCATTTTGATTCGCTGGAACATCAGTAGGCTTCAAGTCCAATGTGGTATCTCTCTGTGGAGGTGATAACGATGTTCTTGGTGGAGAAGTGTTACAAGACATTGAAATGTTTACTTTTTGTGGAGACGGCGATCGCACACCTTCATCTACATCTCTCACGTCATCATTAAAATTCTCGTGGACATACATCAACAGTGCAGATATGTAATTACGACGAACATTCTTATCGTAGTCGACCCAACCTATGATCGATTTCAGTACAATGTGAGTGGGAATTGTTCGAAAATGCGGGGATTTGCATACGCGTTGCATTCTTGTTGGTGAAAGCTTAAGAAAAGGTGGGTTTGAACAAATCTTCAAGTAGTTGGCGGTAATAAAAGACTCGACTTCTTCTGCAACAGCACAGTTTTCAAACTCGTCAGCAACGTTCCATACATCCAAGTAGTTTTCGGTAGTTAGTAGATTGGGAATAAGTGCAGAAACGTGAACCATAAAATCATTTACTTGAAGCCATCTTGCAGCTGTTAGGATGTTGCGAAGATCTGCTACTGTTTGTAACGGTTCCATATTACCGGTATAAATGTATGTTAGGAGTGATGAAATGGCGCTTGCTTTCACGTTGGGAAGTTGTATGGTAGATGTTTGACCATTGGCACAGATCAACTCTTGAAAAAACCTGAAAAAGTTACTAAAATTAGAAATCTTCTTAAAAATAATGACTTACTTATAATATTTCTCAAAAGAGGAAAATGCAAAAAGTTCAAAGATGGTTGTTATTATTGTAATATCACAAAGCAGCATTTGTTTTGTAGTTTTAAATTAAACCAGTCAATAAGTTTGTTTAAGGTTGATACGAATAAATTTTCGAGTAAATAATTACCCACTGCTTGCTGCCATAATTGAACTGTGAACATCAAATTCTTGGTCTTCGCAGTGTAGGATCATATCAGTTAGAAAATGGTTGAATCTCATTTTATTTAATTGTGTTGTAATGTATTCCTGTAACTCTGCGCAAGTAAAATTATTTAAATCTGCAGAATTGATCCTAAAAATAATTGATTTTTTTTATTTGTATTAATAATTCTTAATTAAGTTAAAAGATTTTAAGATACTTACTGGCCACTTGATGCTAAGCTGTTGTTTAAAGCTTGCGGAAGCATTACATTCTCCATTTTTAATAACTTTTAACACCAACAACTCTTTAATTTTGTTCACATAGAAAATGCATTATGAATTTAAGAATTTAAAAAATGTCAGGTACTGCAAACCTTTCATAAATTCATGCATCAACAAGCAAAGCTAATAGTTCAAAAACCCTTAGGTTCTATTTTTGTCCTCTCACTTTGCCATGTTTTATAGACAATGTGAGTGAAAGTCCACATATTACAAAGACATTGTTTGGAAAATAAGAAAAACAACAATCTTTTCTGCACAACAATTTACTCAACATCAATATTCTAATTGAACATATAGAACAATTAATTGATAAAAATTTATAAAAAATATATTAAATTATTATTACATACTTTCTTCTTCTTCTATTATATCCTATAAGAAACATGTTGCATAGATAATTATAAATAAATTTCATTAAAATTACCTTAAGATCAGGATTTGATTCCAGAATAAGAGCATTAAATTGTCTCTTATTAATATTTTTTCTATTATTTTTCTGCAATTATAATTAATTACAAATATATAAACGTTGTATCAAATTAAGTTAAAAAATACTCACCGCTTCTTTGTTTTTAACAAAATAGTCATTCAAAAAGCTCTTGCTATTAGTGTTTCTAGAAAATACATTTGAATATACACCTTGCCAATACTTTTCAACATTTTCATAGACAGGAAAAACATAACCAAGTCTCCTGGACTTGTCATCAATCAGTGATGATTTTTTACCCTTTATATTTTATAATAATAATTATACAGTAAATAAAATAAGTATATGTAGCAAAAACAATATTAAATACCTCTGCATCAGTTTTTGAGGAAATACTCTCAGCTCTGTTGCAACATAAAATAAAACATTATACTTAAAAATTATTTTTGTTCTAATGATAAATAAACTTACATTGATAGATTTGGATCTAAAACTAATGGAGCTTGATCATGTTTCTTCTCGGCTTCATCGGAGTATGGAAGGTTTTCTGGAATGACTCTATCCCAGAATTGATCTTTAACCATGTCAGGAATATGCAAATGAACTTCATCAACAATTGCATACCCCAACTGATAATTTGAAGCATTTTTAAATTTAAAATATTTTAAATAAATGTTAAAGGAAACTGACTTGAATATTTCTGTCAATCATCCAATTAATCTCAAAGTCATCATCATCATCACCAAATGGATTTAGTAAAGTTTCTGCAACCTGTTATTCCCAATAAATGCTTTTATTGTAATTTATTAAATAACTTTTATTTTATACTAACTTTAAGCCATCCCATATAAAACAAAAATTGCAGAATTGTAAATATGGGAAAATATATATCAATTGGTTGATGTTGATGATCTTTATTATTACTATGTTCTAATACTTGTCTTCCAAGAACTGCAGCAAGAAAAAATGCATAAACAGCCAAAGTTACTACTTGTGTGTACACCAAAGGAATTGACATCCAATCATAAGTAAGAAGTTTTCCACAATCAGATCGAAAACCACTTATTTTCTACAATTTAATTAAATGTAAATGTCTTGTAAATAATAAAAAATATGTCTACTGCTTCCAGATCTTACTCGTATGATTTCTAAAACATATTCATCTGCTGTAATTTTGTTTTGCTGTCTTGCTTTACTAACAATATTAGTAGCCCATATCATTGGCACCCAATAAATGTTATACGTAGGCAGTTTGTGATGAATACTTTCTAAAATCTTCTTTTCAGCCTCAAATAACATACCTACTTAATGCAAGATTAAGAAATAAATTTCCTACATGTATAAAATCCATTACAACCTGCAACTACTAAGTGATCAAATGATGGAAATCTTTTTCTAACCGGAGTACAAATAACCATCATCAGCATAATGAATGATGCATTCAGATATCTCATAATTGTACGTCTCATCAGTCTAGACTGATCATCCTAGTTAAAAATATATCGGTATTAGCAGAGAATTGTAAAGATTCTATAAACATAAACTACATGTTATTCTTGTAAATGAGTGAATAATAATTAGAGTAATTACCATTCCTCTGATACTAGTGGACACAATAATGGCAACGTAATCACTAACTGGAAGAGCATTAAACTGAGTTTCCCAACGGGATATTACATTGCTTACGTAGAAACCCAGCACAAAAGACAACGGAATTAAAGTCATCTGAGAAGCACAGTAATAACAAACTTCTTCAAAAATTCTTTAGAATTAAATTTCATTATTAAGCATGATATAAATAACGAGAAAAGCTAAATTTTTATTACACTTTGGCTCTTCCTTCTAATAAGAAATTATAGGCCAAACCCAAGGAATAATAAATAAAGAGGAAGATACACAAGTCCACCCATACTGTTTTGTAAACACTAGCTTTCCAACTGAAAATAAAAGATAAGTTTATAAGCTTAGTAAATGAGATAAAAAATATTAAATATTCACATGAATAGTAAACTCCAAAAGTTTCCAAAATTTTTTACTGTACTACATCTCTCATTATAAGAGTATGTCATGTTGTGATGATGTTTTTAGTTTAGTGAGTTTAGCAACAGAATATTTTAACAATTCAACAATTCTTTGTATTAACTTTTATTTTTCTGTGCTGCCAACATATTGTCAATTTATTCTATTTAACAACAACATATACACTACTATTATTATTGTAACAATAATCAAACCTCTAATTAGAAAGTAAACAACTTTTTTTAAATTAATAAAAACATAATAAACTACAATATACAATAATTTATGCAAATTAATTTACTTAAAATTGATATTCTAATTAAACTTATATAATTATTAATTGAAATTTATGAAAAACAATATTTAAGGCATTATCACTTTTTTTCTTCTTTCACTATTACATCCTATAATAAACATGTTGAATATATAATTAAAAAAATATTTTTATTAAAATCACCTTAAGATCAGGATCTGATTCCAGAATAAGAACATTAAATTGTCTATCATCAAT
>JAQFZN010001555.1:0-15162 GCA_034687075.1 Geophilus carpophagus
GTGAATTAAATTAAATTTGTGTTAATTAATTTCAGGTTACAAACGCAATACGTAGTTCTTTGAAATTGTCGCCTTCAGGGCAAGCGTTAGAAGAACCAATGGGAATTAACGTGGCCCTTTCGCCTAGTACACCTACTCCTAATTTAACCAAGGCCATCATCACCAATGCCTCTTTTAGAACGAAGAAACTGCCAGGTTTAATACTTGAAATTAGAATAGACATTAATTTAAATAAAACACAAGTTGTAATTTAGAATTTGAAAATTATAGATGACATCCCAATACAAGAAGCCAACGAAAAGCCTTTACAAACAATTTCCGAAGAACAAGAAGAAATTTCAAATAACGATAAAGATAAAGACAAAAAAGGGATTAAAGTAAAGGAAAAAATATCGGTTGGTAATTTAATTGCTAAAGCTAAAGGAATTCGAAAAGATAGTGATGTATCACCTGCACCAAGTAAAAGCAAAGAGAAGCGAAAATCAGACGATTCGATTATTATAGTAAACAAATCATCGAGCACATCAGTTTCCGGCAAACAACACAATGGGGAAGATAGTAAATCAGGAACACCAAGTATTCGAAGTAGCGAAAGCAAAGCGGAAGAAGTCGATTCAGGAGTTAGGAATTTTAATGGCAGAAGATCACCAGAGGGCGGCATCAAAAGTTTGCAATGGAGAGGAGATGTAATTGCATCCGAAGCGAAGTCGTTCGAAGTTAGAGGACTTCTAGTATCGGATGATGTCCCATCACGAACTGCTGTTAAAATACAAAATAGGAATGGAAAAATGACTGGAATTTCAAGAAAAGCTGGAACGGAAAATATGGAAGATTCGTTTCGGTCTGATCCAATTGATACAAATCGAAGCGGAGATTATGCTTACAACCGATGTCTAGATGGAATTTCACCTGGATTAGGCAGCAGCAGCGACCCAAGTAGTGGTAGCAGCAGTAGTAGAAGAGGTGATGAGATAATATCGAACGCAGTTTTGCGAATTGTTGATGGCCGAATCGCTGAAATAAGCAGGTCGGTTGATAGCGTACGGCTTAGTAACGGTAAATCAATGAGTAGATCAGTTAAAACGGACTTGAGGATTGATGATGAGTCGTTAGATGGTGAAAGTTCATCTAGTTGCGACATTCCAGAGTTAAATGATAGGAAAAAATCATCGCGATCATCTGATCCTTGGTTATCATCATCGGAAATTTTCGAATCGAGACTGGACAGCAGCGGAGATAATGATTTAATAATGCAAGATGGCGCGTCACCAAGAAGCGATGAAAATGTACAAGTACTGAAATATGGCGGATCAAGAGGTATGAATGAAGTTGCGAAATATTCTCTAATGGTGGAAAATAGGAAAATAACGAATCCCGCAAATAAATCAAGTGAAACTAGAATCGAAATGAATCCGTTAATAAATCATAAACAAGATTTGTCAGATTCGTCGGAAGAAACGGAGCAGTCGTGCAGTCTTGATGTTAGTAATTCTTTATCTAATGTAAGCGTTGACTCGGATGAAGAATATCTTCAGTCGAGGGCAGTTGAAAGAAAAATACAAAGGGAATCTGTACACACATTTGTTTAGTGTGTATACGAAATCATTTAGTCTTTATCACGTATCATCGTTTTGTAGTAACCATGTGTGATTTAAATCCATTTACGGTAATAATATTTTCTTCTTTGTTAGTGCCAAATTCTTGCTGGATTGCAAGATGGCGGATGGATGATATTATTTTTTAAAATTTAAATTACTAATAAAGGTTACTATGTTGGATTAATAAAATAGAAAACTTTGAAATAATTTCCAAGTTTTTGTCGAACATAGTATGATTTGATGATTATAATTTTATAACTATTTCATTTTATAGAAAATTTTCTCTTTAATATTGGTTACTTAAATTACGGTTTGATTGGAATCGAGTACTTAGGATTTTGATTGATTTTTTATTATTCACATTAAATGTTGTGAGGAATATTAAAGCAGGTATTTTTGAAAATGGTTGATTTTGAATTATATAATTTAATTTATGCATTGTTTGATTGAATATGAAATTTGTTATGTAGATAAATAAATCCCTGCTTTGTTTCCTGCTTTGCTTTTCTTCATTTTCAATTATACAGATTATAAATAAATAACTAGAGAAAAATAATAAAATGTGTATAAATATAAATATAATTTGTAAATAGTTTTAGAATATTATTTGGAAAGTGATTAATTTTATTGAACGTTTGTGGTTATTATAATCTTGAAAATATAAATAGTTCTTGACTTTAATTGTAAAAAATAAATTAATAAAAATCTGATGTTTAAAATTGTGAAAATGAAAATAATGTAAAAAAAATTGTGATAATTATTATACTATTTCTTTATCTTGTTGATATCATTCAAGTTGAATGCAATTCGTAGCAATAAATTATGTCATTAAATGTTTAAAGAATAAGTGTTGACATTACTTTATGACATGAAAGAAAAATTAATTAAGAAATAAAAAAGAAAAAAGTAATGTGGCCCGTGGGGGGATCGAACCCACGACCTCCGCGTTATTAGCACGGCGCTCTAACCAACTGAGCTAACGGGCCAGCTGTATCTTTACTCCATAAGAAACACTTATAAAATATAAAACTAAATTATTTAATTGTGTTAAATGTTTTCTATTATTAAAAAACGCTTGCTTTATTAATAACTACAAAAAATAAATGTAGATATTATTTATTTATACTAAATTCTACATTTTTAAGACATACATGCGAAGAAACTGTGAATTAATACTAAAATAAAACATTTTTTAGTATTCATTAATTTATAACTACACTATTTGCATAAAGTTGTAAGTTATTATACATTTAAGCAATCTAAAAATAGAATAAAAAGCAAAACAAAAAATTATCCAAGCTTTTAAAATCACTCACTAGTTGTCGCACAAGCGGGAGTTTTAAAATAACAAAGATGGCGTCATCAAATAAGAGCGCAAACTTCAAAGTAAACAATTTCCTCTACAAAAAACACCAAACACAAAATCTACACATACATTTATTTAATCAAAAAAGAAAATAATACATCAACAATATTTATCACTTATAATTATAAAAATTGTTCAAGGTAGTCCACTACAGCGCCCTTTAGTTTATTTATACAGTGAACTCATTTTTAAAAATAATTTCTTTAAATTCCAATCAAATATTAATGTTTGTCCATTAGTATTAGCCAAGAAAAAGCCGATTATCAGATAGCAAACTCCATCTTGCGTCCACCTTGCAAACTATGATCAATGTATACTTTTCCCCATCGACATGTCAGAAATCAATTTATATTGCATGCTGAACATGCTGTAAATCGTGTCAGGGAGAAATCTTAGCTCGCTAACCGCACATTTGATATTTCCTAAGTCCCAAAAGACGTCTAACTTTTCCGCGGTCCCTCGTCACAACATTTCCACCCCCGTAGATTGGACTCGGCCGCTGGGCGCTTTTGCTGCTTCTTTCTCCGTCTTCTTCCGAATTCAGGTACGCGAACTTGACTTGTATCGGTTACTTACTTACAACTTGTTATCACTTAATTAATCGTATACAAGTTTTACTATCTGATCACGTGGAAAAAAAGCAGCATGGTTTGCCGGTAAGTTGAGATACATTATAGCATTTTTATTTATCTTTTCCGGTCGAGTTATTTCAGTTTTCGGTTTTTCATTTCGTGAATTTCATTTTAGCGATTTTTCTTATCCTACCGTTGATTTTTGAAAATTATTACATATTTCAATGGCATCAATGGCTTTTAATGGCTGCGGCTACTTAGATTGTAAATTTTCATGCTTATTTAAGAAATTGATGTAGAAATTGATGTGTAATGATGATTTATCGTAAGTTATTTGCTTTAAAAACTGTTTTTAAGTAGGTTTAAGAATAAGAATAAGCTCCTTGTTAATTAATTCTAATGGTTTGAGTAAATAAAATAATGGTGTAGAAATTAATTCGTTGTTGAATTGAGAACAGTTACATTAGTCACCTCATTTATAAGACATCAAAGAATTAAAATTAAAGCGTGAAATTTCATAAGAAGATTGTGAAAAAAAATCCGCTTTGGAATTTGAAAAATGAAAAAAAAATTGAAGATTATTTATGATTTTTAATTTAAATGTTTAATTTTTATTTTTCTCGTTTTTAGAAAGGCAACCAATGCGCAAAAAATCTTGTGGTGGTTGACGCTCTTTTTCGTTCCTTGTCCAGTCATTGCTCCACACCTAAAGCAGCAAGTAATATCAGGTAAAAATAAAATTAATTTCTTTATTACAATCATTAGAATTATTTAAATTAAAAAAAAACTTACGATTGATAAAAATATAAATTTTTGGTTATTAACGGTTTTTTTAATTTGAATTTTACATCCGGGTATTACGAATGAATATTCTAGAATTTATCTTTGCGGATTATCTAAAAATAAATTAAAAAAATAATTTATAAATGAAACACTTAATTACTTATAAATAATAAATATAATTTTTATTATCTTATAAATTTTTAAACTTAGAAAATACAATGTGTAAAACTGAGCTATAAATTTTTAACATTTGCAAACAATTTGTAAACAAATTTCACATGTGAGTTATTTTAGCTGTAAGCTGTTGGCTAACATGTGTGTAAGGGGGCATAATGAATCCCAACCCCCTATTCATGACCCTACTTCCATTTTCCCTCCCCCATGCAGTGGGAACAGAAAAGAAAAAAAAAGAATGGCTGTTCACTTTCATTGCCATGGGCGGATGTGGGTGGAGAGGTTGACATTTCGCCATTTTCAACTTAAGTGCGAATATAGTAAAAATGAGAAATGATGACGTAATAAATGAGAATAAAGAAAATTCATTTCAACGGTTTTTTTCTTTCAATTCGTATTTGTCAAATGGATTTTCAATTGCTACCAAAAATGATTCTACAAATTTTTTCATTTAATTTTTTTTCGGGGAAGAAAGATGAGTTAGGAGGGTAAAAGTTTCTGATGATTCTTCATCTCCCCCTTCCTTATCCAACCCCTTTTTTCATTTTGAAAGCACACGTGTTGTTTCTGGATGGCACCAGAATGTTTGGTGTGTAATGTTTTTTCAATATTCTCGAACTTTTTTGTATAAAATCAATAATCGTATATATTCCTTAATGGAAAAATTGGAAAATTGCAAAATCAAATAACTTTTCTCATTTTTCAAGGAAAATTTGCAGAAAAATTTGCGAAATGAAAAAGAATTGTAATAAAAATAAAAATTAGGCCTAAAATTGATTAAAAGATAAAAGTAAACAAAGACAGGAATATTTAAGTGCAAAGTTTGTAAATTTGGAGTAGAAATGCGAGCTTGATATTATAATGTCATTAATCAACACATGTTAATGACCTAAATTGGTTCACAACATGATCAAATTTCATGGGCAAAAGAGATTTTATGATTTTAATGTGTTTCACTCTTTTAAGACTATAATTACATTTTAATACTTTTATATATACAACGAATGACGTCACAAACTTAATATTTTACACTTGATTTCTTTTTAACTGTAATTAATGCCATATACTTAAAAGAGGAAAAAAGATAATAAAAAAGGAAAAGAAATGTTAATAAGAAAAATGTTTTTAGTGTAAAATGTGTGTGCATATTTTCAACTGCATTTTTCCCTACGGACATGGTTTCATTTGAAACTGTTGAAAAATTTAATTTCATATTCGCTTATGCTTCACCTTATGAAAAACTTGGCTACTCATATTTCTTGGCAAACTTTATGAAAAAGGTTTATCTTACTGTTGTGCTGTTGAAACTCGCAATTTTCTTTAATATCCTTAAACTGATCTTCACCCATAGCTTTTTTTATTGTTTACTGGTAAGTGGCGCCACATGTTGACTAACAACTCAATTAAGTATAAAAATAAAATTGAAAATTCCACATTTCGACGTTTCGTTTTCCAGATATCACATGTAAATTATCTATTTATATCTGAATTTCTACATTTTAAATATACAGTTGGAGATATTTAAAAAGTTTCTCTCTTAATTCACGCTTAATGGATAAATAACGGTTAAAATTTTCAAATTTTCATTCCGAGTTGATGTTAGTTTTAAAGTGAAATTTAATGAGTTTTTTGCCTCTCATCCTGAGGACATTAATCCAGCTACTGGTTAATTTCAGAAACTTGTTTATCATTTTAAAATAAACTTCTTTCAATAGCTGAACAAACATTGTTTCAATAGACTAAACATTAATTTGAAATGATCTGTTTACGCTGGTAAAGGTTTTCTACCCGAGTTTAGGCTTATTATTTTCGCCACGGAGATCACATGCTTCTTGTTATACAAGCGGGAAAAAAATTGAAACGAGTAAATATCCTTTTTGTTCTTTGTACAAACAGTATCTGTTCGAGTTGAAGATAACCTGCAGGAATTCTCCTTAACGTTACATTTTTTTCTTCTTTTTTCTAGTATTTTTCTTTCCATTTTGCTTTACAATCCCAACCGTTTTTGATGGTAGCCTAAAGATACACGCGAAGAATGAAAACACATCATTAAAAATTGATATATCGGACCATAAAAATTTTGCCTCTATTATTTTCAAGTTTGAATTTAAAAGGGGGAAAATTTAGTAGGAAAAAAATAAAATCTAAATATACTTGTATATTTATATGTAGGATATTATTTGCTACTAGAGTGCGCCTGCATTTTGGTAATTTGTGTTGCAATTTTGAAATTGCAAAGTTGCGTCTTTAGCATCTGGTTGAAAATGCGGTTGGAAAGGCAATTAATCTGGACACGTGTGTTCAGACTTCATTAATATTCTCTTCTGTTTATTATAACCCAAGAATTATGATTTCCAACAAATTTTGGTAGAAAATTTTGAAGAAAAAAATTGAAAAATATTTTTAAAATATTTTAAAAATGTTAATAAATTAGTTTAATACATAACTTGATAAAATATCTGCATGAAAAATGAAAAATGAGTGCATTTGCATTAGACAAGATTCTTTTCATCTCATATTTGTCCAAGTTGAAATTTTAATGCGTGTATAAAATTTATTTGCACAATGTTTAAAAATTGATGAAAAGCGCTTTGAAGTTTTAGTCCGTACATAATCTAATGTAATTTTTAACAACTGAAAATTGCATTTTTAATTCCATTTCATTTTTAAAACAAAATTTAATTTTCCCAAGATAAAAATAAGGTGCAATTGATATAGGCTTATATATATAAAAGAAGGCAATAAAAATAGTCACTTAATTTATGGATCCAACAGATTGAAAGACAATTCTATCACATTCCCACAGCTATTCGTCACGCTGTGCGATTCCTTATTTCAAGAGGAGAACAAGATAAACTCTTTGGGATTATAAGAAAAAAAAGAAAAAAAAATCTTTATTTTTTTATTTATTTATTCTTTTTCTTAAAAAAAATTTATAGATTCACTTTACCAAAATATATAAAAACAAAACAATAAATTTTTTAAAAAAAAAAGTTTTATGACATTTTTATTCGTTAAAATGAAGATTTAATTTCTAAAAGTTGTTTTATAATGTGAAATGAAGCAGAAATGATTGATTCAAGTCCATTGACTCGTCCATAATTGATGTTAATCACCAAAGTGTAACGAGGGCTAATTGAAACCAGTGGCAATTTGGTAAAGTAGGTATAATATTTATTCAGATTTATTATATTAAAATAATATAAATTTTTTTTTTTTTTTTAGTTTCTTCTTATGAATGATTAAGCTTAGAACGAGACACAAAAGAGAACCATAAATGAATTTATTTTTATTTTTTTCTATTTTTTTCTATTTTTTTTTAATAAGGTCCGTCCTCGCTCCCTTGATGGATTGAAGTTCTTTGGCGTCGTATTCCCCCTTTCTTTTCATTCTTGTTATCTGATAGCATTTCAATCTGGTTTCTTTCGACATGTTGTGCCAACGTGACCTCCGTACGAAATCGAATTCCGGGCAATTTGAATCAGTTTGTGAAATATCGCCAACGGATCAATACGAGAGTACACTTTAGGTTGGATAAGTGAATCTGGAAAGAGAGTGAAAGCAAAAAAAAGAAAGGCATTTTCTATTTGTTGTCTAGGGAGAATGAAGTATCTTTTTTCTTCGCTCTTTCCCTCTTCATGACTGCGTGAATAATGTAAAAACGCTCTCATGTTCCCCAAAACTTGTTTCATATAATGTAACAGAGGGGGGCTATAAATAAATGTGTAAAAATGTTGAGATCATATCACGTTTGAAGAATTAGGTACTACAATTGAAGTAATAGGTTTATTAATTAATATAAAGACAGATTTTAATTTATTTTTATTTTATTTTAGGTAATAAAAAGTGAATAAGGATATGGCGTGATGTGAATAAGTTTTAGTTTAGTTGTGAGGAGTAAAGAAGGTGATTGTGAATTTGATGAGGCGACGACAAAGATTTTCTACGTGATAAACAAGCAGAGGAGACAAATGTAAACAAGTCTAATCTTCGTATCAAATAACAGGAAATGGAAATAGTAAATAGTAAATAAGAACAAATAGTGATCTGATTAGTGTTCCAATTTGTTTTAGTGTGGTCACTAAAGTAATCGATGTTGGTACTAAGGTTACTGAAAGAATTTAAGTTTATTATTAATATGAAATGTAAAATTAATCACATAAAACAGTTTAACGAACCGGAATAAGATTTTTCATAATTTTATGAACTAGAACACCATAATAATCCAAGCCCTGTTAAGATAGGACGATATATTTCCATGTGTATAACCTGCGGGTTATACAGAATTTTACATACCCCGCACCCCCTGCATGTTACATACTTGTGCGTGGTATATATGTATTATTTAACAGAATATTTTATATTTGTTTAACATTTGATTTATATTTTTTAATTTTGAACTCATCTGCACTTGTATATCTGAAAACCCATAAAAACTATTATCAGACTCATCAAAGATATTCATTATTTCATCTAAATTGTTTCAATAATTCCTGCTTTAATAAATCCATTACGAATTGTCTCTGGAGTGATTTTTTGCCATGCTGTCAAAACCCAATTGCATACCTCTGTGTAAGTTGTTTGTACATAACGTACACAATGTTCATAATTCTTAGAAAATAACCTAATGAAGCTAAAAATGCGGGTTATACATGTATGATTTTACCAAATCATAAAAATTTACAGGTTATACTCATGTGTGTGTTATATACCGCAAATGACTATAACTTGTTTACATGAAGGTGACTTAAGCAAAATACGCCATAAAAAAACATAATCTCTTGTATTCAGAAGGAATTAAATAAAAAAAATCAATTGAATGCACTTAATACCTCGAATAACCTGAATAAAAAAAAATAAATAAATAAACCAAAAAATTCTAAGTACACTATAACCTCAAACTGACATTTCCTTCTTTTAAAATTACTGACCACTCAACTTTTGAAACCAATTTACAACTCAATTTAACCCAACTTTAATTCCTCAGTAAAAAAAAAAATAAAAAAATAAAAAACCATAAAACCTTTTTTTCTCTTTTTATTTTTCAAATCCAAAATTTAAAATTTAAAATTTTAACTTGCCATATCTTAATAAAAAAAAAACAATAACATCATTTAAATCGGTGACTTCTTTAATGATTGCACAAGGAAACATAAACCCAACATAGAGGTAGCATAAAGAATGCAAAACGTATTCATTATATTTCGTTTCGGGGTCATTTAAAAAAGAAAAAAAGGATGCATGTTTTTACATGCGAACTGAATCATACTAAGTGATCCCCGTAACGAATCTCAATGATCACTGTACTCCATGGGGGGGCTCCCGTCCCATTTATCCTTCAAAGTCGTAGATTTAAAACAGCTTCTCTGCACCTCATTCATACAGTGGATATGAAATAAACTGATTGCATCATTTTTTATTTCAACATTATTAAGTCACCCTCCTGCTAATATGTCACTTAATTTCCTCGTGTAAAAACAATGGCACGTTTGATTAAGACAAAGTGAGTTTTTACGTGGTAAGGTAAATGTCATCTGTTCTGCATTGACCTTCGTTTGATTATAGTCTCAATGCACTATCATTAAGTGTATTTTTAAATTATGGGGTGCTCGATGGGGGAGATGAAATTTTTTAACCTAAGGTTAACCCCTACTGACTTGATTTAACGGTTGCACCAGGTGGTGTAATTTTGGTTTATATAGAGTTTTGTGGATTGAGATGTTGTTGATTAAGTAATTTGAGTTATTTTGGGGTAAGTTCAATTTAGATGTTGACATTTGAGTTTTGAAGATGATTTGAAGTGAGGTGAAGGTTTCGGTTGTGAGATGAAGTTTGAACAGGTAATAAAGAAATTTCAAGGATTAATTCACTTTTATTAGAAGAATTTTTCTTTGTTCATTAATGTTTCCATTTTAGGAATTTTAGGAAAATATGCAGTTAGATAATCATACCCTAAAATTTCTGTTATTTTTTCCTTCCATTTCTAAAAGAAAAGAAAAATGGCTGAAATGTTAGCTTAGAAGTGTCAAACTAAAGATCACTACAATATTTCACAACTTTAAGCTGTTATTTTTTTTAAATAAACAAAATTTAATACAAAATATTACACATGGCTCATTTTAAAACATAAATTAATATCATCATGAAAAATATAAAAAAAATATATATAAAAAAATATTTTTTCTTTTTAAATTTCTAAAAACTGACATTTGATAACCAATTTCTTCTTTTTCCATATCAAATAATAGGCCATATTGAAGAAGTTGATCTTCTACAAGTAATAACCGTCCCATTTACGTCTCCTGGATTAGAATTCGAAACCGGTTACGATGAGTTCCCAGCTTTCAGCTTCAAGAGTAACTCGATCGTCAAAGCGCCGTCTCGTTTGTATATCTCGGACAAACTCTTTATGGATTTTTCCCTTCTCATTACTTTCCGAGCTGATAATGAAAACGGAGGCTATCTATTCGCCGTCGTTGATCCGCAAGAAATTATAGTGCAGTTAGGAGTAGAGTTAGTCGGAAACGGAAATGGATTACGTAATCTTACTTTATACTACACCGACTCCAGACGACACACAGCGTCGGAAAGTCTGGCTACTTTTTCCGTGCCAAATAGACCGAATGAATGGACAAGGCTGGCTTTTAAAGTTGTTGGAAACCAGGTCACGTTGTACTACGACTGTAACGAGTACGGAAGAGTACAAGTGACACGTAGACATAGACTTGTTCTTCATCCAGCATCCGTTTTATATTTAGCACAAGGTGGAAGGATTATTGGAAATCATTTTGAGGTATAAAATTAGGAATAAATATTTATTTACTTTTTTTTATTTTTAGTGTGTTTTGGTTATTAAAGCTGCAATGATCACGTGACTGAAATTTTAGGATTTGATTGATGGGAAGATGATTTGACCTTATGTTTTTAACTTAAGAAGAGATCGCACATGAATATAAAGTTGAGAACGAAAAAAAAGGAAATAAATTTGATTTTGTTTAACTATCACAACATGGTCTCTCTGCTTGGTTGATATACGACTAAGGAGATATTTTGTGATGGTGAAAATTTATCTGCGAAAACCACAGTGGTGCAGCCAAGGGGCCTGCTTTGCCCCCAAAAAGTCGGAGGTGTTGATTTTTTTTCTCTGGGTTTAGCCAAAGGGCCACAAATTACTGTGACGTAGTTTGTGGGCCACTTGTAAAACTAACGATTATTATAAAATTTTAGAAAAAATAACTTTGAAAAATAGTTTTTAAATGTTAAATTTACAAATTTGGCTCCTCCCAATACAAATTTCTGGCTGCACCACTGCTATATCGCTTTAAGCCACAGTAGGATTAAGGTTTTTATAGATCCCGGGCCCAAAAAATATTGAGGTGCCCCAAAATCAACTTTTTTACTGCTAAATCAATGGTTCTCAAGAGCGAAACGGGGCCTTTAAAGACCAAATTTTTCAGCACTGGATCAAAAGAAATCTCGGGGCCCTGGGCCCGGGCCTACTCGGTCTGCATTAAATCCACAGTGCATTTAGCATGCATTAAATGATGTTTACCGGTGCATGTTGCCAGGCCTTCATTGAGCTTCAATGGGGCCTGGGCCAAACCCATTAGTTTTTTTAATAAAAATTTTATTTTATAAAAAATAAGTTATAATTTTTAAATATCCAAAAATAATAGAAAAGCTCCAACTTAAATTGATTTATTTTAAATTTATTATTTATTTTTTTTTATAAAATAATAAAAAATAGTTTTTGAGAAAAATATGAGTATAAAATAATTTTTGGGGCATCAGGGGGCCCTGGAGACTCCGAGGTCCGGGCCAAAGGACCCTTCTAACCCCCCTTCTCTGAGGGCCTGCATGTTGCACAATTTGCTATCGTACTGGTTAAAATAAAAAAGTCTCAAATTAACTTTGTAATCAACTTTGATGTAGTTTGATGCTAAATTTATCACCAATTTAGCTGTAAAAAGTTTATCAAAGTAACATATGGTCAGCAGCATGTTAAATTTTAAGGATCACAGGAAGTTTATTAAGATAACTAAGAAAGGGGTTTAATGGTTGATTTAAGTATTGATGATTTCTAAGAAGTTTGTGTAAACTGAATGCGAAAGGAAATTTTAAAATTTAGCGGAAGTTTATTAATATATAATTAAAGGGGTTAAAAGGTGATTGGAATGATTTCTACGAATTTTTATTACGAATTCTCTTTCAACCAAGAAATAAGAAATTAGTAACAACAAGCTCATGTGCATTGAATAGAACGAGACTTTAAATAAAACACGGTTAAATTTAGGTTTAAAGCTGTGCAATTTGCAAACAATCATTTTTCTTTTTCATGCGGGTATTGTATTAATGAAAATTTAAAAGTTGATTTTATATTTGCATTTCGGTGCAAGTTAAACATTGTGAGAATGACTCAGAGACAGGCAAAGATATTTATCTGCCATTTGCAGGGTCAGACAGTGGCCTCAAGGCGGGAATTTTGCCGCGTTTTTTTATTCTTTTTCAATGGTCCCCTCCCTTTCCTTATAAAAAAAATGTTGTTCAGCTAAATCTGATCAACCGATCTTGAATGAAAATTAAAATGAATTAAAAATACATTAGAAATTATTATTTTTTTTCTTATTTTTTTCATTTATTGAAATAGAAAAAATTTAATTTTTAAAAAAATTATTGCAGAAAAGTTTAATTTTTTTTAAATTTTTATTGTGTTTATAACAAACCATAGATCCTACTTAACCCATGAGTTAAATTACTTAATTACTTAATTTAACTGCAAAGACTTTTAACAGCCCCGCACGCAGAGCGCCGTTGGGATTTTAAGGGCTAACATTAACAAAAATGGCTGACTCCTCCCCATCTCCTACTAGGTTTAAAATAATAGTATAAAGAATGCTTTGGCGAGTGATTTATTACGAAACTCAGCTCTGTCCGAATTCACCCATAACTAAGAATGAACTCGGCCAAGAAACTTGGAGTGGCGAGAGAGAGAAACTTCAACTTCATTTCCATCATACAATCAAATGAGAAGAGAAGTGAGTGACAAATTAAGCGAAAGTTTGTCAACTTGTTACAACGCGCTTGAAATTTTAGTTGGGCGGAAAAAATATTGGATTTTTTTCTTTTTTAAATTTCTTTTTTTGAATTTTTATTTTTTTTCTTCTCTTTTATTTGAAAAAGTGAAAAGTTGATGGCACAAGCAACACGTGTTCGCAAAGAATGAAGAATGGTTTCTTTTGGAGAAATGTTGAGCTTGAAATTCAGTTGCAGCAGTTGGTCATTGCATCCAGTTTAGGATTTTGATGTTTTATCTGTGGACATGATTCGATATTTTTATTTATTTGTCTTCTTTTTTGCTCTAAAGGGAGCTCTGCAAGAGTTAAAAATCTACAGTAATCCTGGATTGGCCGAAGTGCAGTGTGATGATAATTTACAGGTAAGAACATTTTAATTTCACAAAAAAATATTTAATATTGTGAAAAAAAAATCATAAAAAATTATTACTTTATTTACACTTGTATAACCCGGGGTTATACAATATAAATGAGGTAATAAAGATTATGAATTTTCTCGTGAAAATGAATTTCTCGAGAATTAAATAAATTGATTAAATTTGAAATTTTTGAATTATGTGAGATTTATTATTGAATAAAATACGGTAATTTTTTTCTCGGAAGCGAGAGAGAATTTATAATGTCTAATAAATTTTTTTTCTTAAATTTTATAGGTTTATTTTTATTTACTTAAAATAAAAAAGGGTGCAAGATATAGTGGCTCTGCAGGAATGGGGTGTGTTATGACATAATTAGTGCAATCTGTTGTTAAATTTGTGTAAATATTTAGCCATTCTTGTATGATAAGAGCGGTTTATGTGGTTGGGGTTCCTGGACAGGATCAAAATTAATGAGATAATATAATTTGACTTTTACACCTTCTAAAATTCAAACTCGAACACATTTTCACTCTTTTTTCAAAATTACAAGAAACGAAACCGAAATTTATACATTTAAAAACAAACTTGTAAATTCACAAAACTTGGACCAAATCCAAACACTAATTTCGTTAGAAATATATAAAAAAAAATACAAAATTTGAAAAAATAATGAATAAAAATAAAAATTCAATAAATTCAATACAAAATTAAATTTATTTCACAACAAATACATTAATATCCAAAAATATGATTTATGAGAACAAAACTTTACTCTTTTTAATTTGATTTCCAATATAATAATCACTTTGAATTCAATCTTTACCATCTGCACACTTTTTATTTTCCATTTCAAATGTATAATTACAAAACAAGCAATAAACAAACCAAACTCTAAGTGCAATGTCAGCATTTCTTTTTATTACTTTATATACAGACAGGATATTTTTGTTTATTTACCTAGAAAAATATTTAATTTACTTCAACTCGTGACTCATTCATTGACTTAACTATCCCCTTTGGTTACAAAACCCCCTTTATTAGATTTGGCCACACGGGATTCTAATTACAGACCACCTTCTTGGGACGGGCCTTCTGTTTTATATCTTAAGGGGTGTTCGAACAGACCAACGACTCACTCTCAACACTTCCATTGTATCCACCAGTGACAGTGATGTGTAATTTTCTGATGGCTTTGCAACTTGTCCTAATTTTTTTAAATTTTTAAATTTTTAAATT
>JAQFZN010001556.1:0-15161 GCA_034687075.1 Geophilus carpophagus
ATGATTGCCAATACATTTGCTGGCTGAGGGCAGTCTAAAAATAAGTAATAAAATAAACAAAAAAATTAAAAATTAAATTTCAGTTTTGTTTTTTTCAACTTCATCTACCTTTATCAAGTAGAACATACGCAGTAGTTATATTGGAAGCATCTAATGAATAAGTAAATCTAAAAGTGCATCCATCTTCGTCCGTGAATATGCATAGTGCTTCTGCAAATAAAAGTAGGATTTAAAAAATTCACATGACAATTTTGAGTTGTGTATTTGCAGCCTCCGTACTTATTAACGAAAGCTTTATCACGTACGCCGTCGGTATCAGAAACTTTCACTGAAGTAAGACAATTAATTTCAAGCGCAAGTATTGTAATGTTTAAACAGGTTATACATAACGATTTTCACTTAATTATTAATACCACTGTTTTAATTTTTAGACGTTGCTTTATTTAAAAATTTAACGTAACCGCTCATAAATGCAAAATGAATATAAAGTACGGAAGCTTTGACAGACAATGCAATTATTATGTTCGGGAATTTTCTACTACACGACGCTAATTATTGATTAACAAGACAACTAAAGGTAGGATTTTATTATTTTTTTATATTTGGGGTCAAAGCAATAATTTATTAAATTTGAAAAGTAAGGTTTAATGATAAATAGTTAGTGTAACATTACTATGCGTACCAGGTAATGAAGTTTGTGTCATTACTTCAACTGTACAATTACTTCTACATTCTTCTTCGTTGTAGTGTCCCATTTGCCAAATTTGGCATTCAACACATGGTCTTAAATCATCACATTTACCTCCACAATCCTAAAAATAATAACGGATTACATTTAAATAAATCAATTCAACATCGAAACTAATTGACTCACGGGACAATCATCGCATAAATGATCTTCGTAACCTCGTTCACTTTTAATGCAAACACATTGACCGCATTTACATTCCCCGTTGCCATTGCATATACCCTATACCAAAATTCAATCCACTTTTAATGCATTATTAACTTAATTGAATAATTAAAAGAAATAGTTACCCCTTTTTTATCTATGCAAGCTGATATGTCAGTAGTACAGGTACAAGCATTTTCTTCATCCGTCCATCCTTTTTCGCATACACACTTTTTACAACTACAGTAACCTCGTTCAGGACCTATAAAGCAAATTGTATTCAACTCGTTTATGAGAAAATAAACATATATTTATCTTACCTCCACACATTCTTTGTTTATCATCTCTTGGGCATGTGAAATTGTCGCATTGACAATATTGTCCATCGACTTTTTCTTGGGTATTCTTAAAAATTAAATGGAAAGATTTAATTCGAAAAATTTTTTATTTTTAAAGTTGAAGAAAATTATAATATTTACAATAAAAGAAAAACCAACTGTTTACAATGTATCAAATTAGTTTATGGAACCAATTGGTTTCAATAGGTTCCAAAATCCAATTGGAATTTGGAACTGGAACCAATTACTTTTTATAGCAGAGATTGTGTGAGAAATAATAAAATCTGAACGATTTATTCAGGTTTCAGTTACGAAATATATAATTTTATAACATTTTACCACAATAATTTTAAACCTTTAATAGAACTTCCAATGTCATATCATTGGGAATAATAAATTTGATGATGATGATGATGATGACTAAATAAATGATGATTATGATGACATACAGTTAAGTAAAAATACTCACAGCTCTAGGATGACACGAACATTCGCCGCAAATACAATCTCCTCGACCTGAACACACTTCACTCTTCTCATTCCTAGAAAAAAATAAATAAATAAAAATAAATATATTTTTATATTTTTAAAAATTTTTCTGAAGCTTTATTAAGTCACAATGTAATTAAATTGTTTTTATTTCTTTTATCTAGGTTTGGTTGTGTAGCAGGTGTTTGTGTCAAATGTTTTATCAGAGTTGGAGAGTTAACTCAATAAAAAGAGGATGGACGTACGACTCTGTATTTATTTCGAACCATTTGCTGGCTGCAAATAAAAGGGAGCTTTTACGATGTGGTGGTTGTGAGGTTGACCACACTGACACAAAGTGATCTGCTCACACTCGCACAAACACTTGCAATGAATATAACAAATGGCTCGCAACCTGTGTTATTGGATCAAAATTTACTCGAGGGACTTTGAAACGAATTTACTATTTTATTTAAAGGTCAGGGTTTGATAGATTTTTATTTCCACAAGCTAACGGAAAGAAAGTTTTTCAAAGATTTCGATTAGTTTAAAGTCGGCAAGAATTGATTTAAATTTAAAAAATTTAAAAATTTAAAAAAATTGCAATTTCAACTTTGAAATTTGTTTTTTGAAATGGAAAAGAAATTAAACTTTTAAGAGAAGGGAAAAAATGGTTTTATATGACATGATAAAGGCGCTATTTGATGGCAGACACTGAAATTACGGGCTCATTAGGGAGACCTCTGCCGATGACGGCTCACACTAATAAACAGTTTGTTAATTAAGTTCTGACGAGAGAACCCGGATGAAGATTCCCCTCGGGGGGGATTCGATTCTTCTCTCCCTGTCGTCATGCAACTCCCACGCGCTCATCACCCCTTTGAGAGCGAGGCAATTCCATTCAATTGGAACATGACAAAAGCAATTAGGCACAAGATGCATCGCGGGGATAAATTGACAGACTCCGCGAAAATCAATCATACTGCACTGAAATTGCTTTCTGACAACACGATGACAAGCAACCAACAGAGTGCGTGTTGCAGCTTGATGCAACAAAAAATCCAGTCACGGATTTAATTTTTTTTTCGTGTCTACTTTGAATAATAGTTGTACAATTTATTTCTTTTTTCTTGTTTCACTAACTAATGCAAGCCATCCATTTATCCATTCAAAAAAATAATAAAAGAACAAGGAAGAAATTAAAAAGGAAATTATCTTTTTTTTTTCAAAGGAAAAAAGTATTATGTTTTTAAATATAAAGCTGAAGATTGTTCGAAAGTTTGTAAAATTTGAAGGGAGATGTTTGATGTGAAAAAATGTCAACAAACAACATGACGACTTACATTTTACAACTTGCTTGATTTGTGAGGATTTCTTCGGTAGTGCTGTTACTACTACAATTACATAACCGTCCAAAATGATCATCATTACAATTACAAACACCGCATTCGTAGGAACCCGCGTTGAAACAACGTGGACTATTCATTTCCTGCATTAAAAGATTTGAAAACAAATGAAATAAAATCAAAATTATACAAGAAATAATTAACCGTCAAAGAAACTCGGTCCACCCAAATCATGTAAGCAATAAATCGGTAAAGAGGCGTGTGTATATTCCTATTTACGACAAGGTGTCGACATTTTTTTAATGTGTTGATGGAAATGTTACGCTACTGTTTAAAGCGCTAGATTAATGGGTTTGTGGTTCGCCCTGCGAGCGATAAATTAGAAAGGAGAAAAGAAAAAAATTAAATCTGGGGAATTATGGGAAAGATTTAATGTCAGCAGAAGAAGATTTAAAAAAGAAAAAAATTGTTCTGTAATATTAAATTTTGTTATTATATTTTGTTTGGGAATTTTAAAGGGATATGTTTTTTTAATATGAAATGAAGAAACGGATTTGAAATTGTTGTTGTTATTAGAAAAGAAGGAGAAAATTCCGCCCGTGTTTGGGCTTCACTGCATTTACCGCTTTGTGTGGCAATTCACAGTCGCAATCGCACAACGTTTCCAGCTGAATTTCAAGTGTTTCGCTTAAACCTTGTGGAGACAGGCTGAGTTTGTGACTCTGTTTGGAATTTTTCGGACAGTCTTCTAACCTGATGCTCACATTGAAGTTGACCTAAGGATATTTAATATTTTATTTAAAAAGCAATAGAAAGAAGTTTGCACAACTAACAAAACTAGACTATGTAAATTTATGTTTGAAAGGAACAAAATCTCTTTCGATATTTATTCCACCAGTTTGTTTTGCCCTTAAAGGCTTTAAATTTATTTCCAAGTACACATAAAACGCTTTAAAAATTATATAGTATTGGTTTTGTGCATTTAGGCATTCATATTTGTATTTTTATTTAACCAAAGAATTCTTTTTTTCTGATTTAATAATTAGTTATCTCGAGAATATCGTACTTTGTGTTTAACCAATGATAAAACCCCCAAAACTGTTTTATTTAAAATTCGTTACTTCTAGGCTACCGTAGTTTACGTTTAACCAGATACACTACATTACAAAGTTTTCTCAATTTAAAAACCAGATGAAATTATAAAATAGGGTATTAAAAGAGTAAAATAATCCTTGAAAAGTTTGAATATTAGAATTATCTAAATAAAATTATCTCTAACTTGATTTAAGTGCATAAATGATTACAGTAAACTCACCGTTGTTCCAACTTTAATTCCCTGACACACATGGCTTCCTCTCTTCTCACTGAAATTAAATTTAACTCATTTACATTTCATACATTTTTTCCATACTTTTCGTTTATCTCTTCTGTCTTCTTTTCCTAATACAAATTTTTTCTTACCCAGGGCAATCAGCTGAAAAGGTAACCCGAATATAGTCAGGTACATCATTTATCCGCAGTTCAACTTCAGAACTGATTTCCTGTAAAAGAAAAGAAATTACATAAAAATAAGAAAAAAATTTAAACTTAATTTACAAAATAACAAAATTCTAGATAAAAAAATTTATAGTTCACTACATTTTTCTTTTCTCACCCCCAAAAAAATTAACTGACATTTTTCTTTCAATTTCACTTTTAACTCATTTTTCCTGATAAAAGAAAAAAGAAAACAATAATTCTTTCTCTATCTCCAACAAGTTGTTTTAAATTTATATACGCTATTATTTTCCTTCTTTTTCTGGCCATCATCAATTTCTATTTCTATGTGGACATAAGAAACCAACTCTTATTATTTTCTTCAACCTTCCTGTGTGGTCATTTTCAAGTGAATTCCACTCCTAATGATCCCCCCTTCGCATTGTGTGGGCCCCATGGGCGGCCATTTCGATCGCCTAAATTCATTGCAGGTCTCTCACACCAACACGAGATGAGATATTTTTTTGTTGGCACACTGGGGTCCTTTTCAAATCGTCCAGACAGGTGGCCTTATCGCATTGGATATGACGAAGCGGATAGAAAAAAAAATTAGATGGAATGAAACCGGGAAAAAAATGGAAGGAAAAAAAAATGTAGAAACAAATGACAGTCATGTCAGTCCACTTGCCAATTTCCCTTTAGGTTTAGAGGGCTTATTAAAGGTTCTTATAGCTGATGTGAGGGAATTACTCAATTAGTTCGAAGTTTTACTCTTGGGAAATAAAGTTAGGAAAAAGTTGGAATTTAGTTCAATCACTTAAAGAGATTTCTACGAACATTTGCTTGGTTAATGATCAATTTGAGGTTTAAAATAATTGTATGAAAATATTCAAAAATAAACTAAAAAATTGTTTGAAATGTGCAAATAGAATTTTTTCAGTGGGAAAAATATTAACAAAGTAAATTTAGAAGATTGATTTTTTTTTATTATTATTTTGCAACTTAAAACCTATTTTTTAACTTTTTAACGTATTAAAAACAACCGCAGCAAACTTTTTTTTAAATTCTTTTTTAACTTTTCTTTAGCTTTAATCAAATACCAACGTGTCAACGTTCAGCGTTTCATGTTGTGACTTTTCCATTTCATTGCTGTTCAACGGAGCATGCGCAATTCATAGACAGTGGCGCCATTAGCGGTCAGCGAACACGTTTAAGTAGAGTGCAGTTTGAAAAGCAGCGTGTTGAGTGCACATCAACATGCACATAGCAAATGAGCGAGTTGCACTTGTTACTACAAGCTATTTGCTCATTTTTATTCGTCAGCAAAGCGAAGAGCAAGGGGAATTTTAATTTTGCTCGAGCAATACAAACTCGGCAACAAAATTACTCACTTTTATACAATTTTCTCTGGCAATAATACGTGCCATCATTCATGGAATATTACAAACGCCATTGCTGAAAGAAATTTTCTGCATTGATTGCGTCAACCACTCGTTGCTTTTGCTTTCAAACTGCACTTTATGCTTTTTTCAAACGACATTTCCAAGTAGAATGTTACATTTTATTTGTTTTTATATTATGTTAGAATAATAATAAGTTTTGAACGAAATTTGATATTAAAAATTAAAATATTTTTTGTTTTGATAAATGTTTAGTAAATTTGGAGAATTTTCTGCGCCATGTGTTTGAGTAAAGCGCTTTAAATAAACCCACGAACGTGAGTAATAAAAGATATAATGAGTAAGTTCTTCAACACTTGCGTGCTTTTTTGATTCTCCATCTGATTGGTTCACCTGACACAGTTGGCGTCAAGCACGTTTTTGTAGAAGGATAACAAGAAAAGGAAAGAAGAATGTTTAATAAAGTAACACTCAGAAATGCGAGTTGTTTCTCAACTCCTACTTTTAATAAAATAAATGTTTAGTTCAATTTAATTTGAATGCAGATTGTAAAGGCGCATTCAAATCAATTGAAAACCAAATTATTTTACATTTTATCTCGATAATTTCTGTATCACGAGATTAGCCAGATATTTTATCTCGGAACTAACAATGAATTTATTATCTAATAGTGTTGATAAAATTCAACATTTTTTTGAATTAATACTAATACGAACTGATTCAATGGAGGTTTCATGCATATTGATTAATCCAAACAAAATGATTACAGAAATACCAGGAAAATGTTAAAAATTTTATTTTATGCTAATTTGAATTAAAATAAAAACAGTTTGAACACAAATAATCAGATCAATTGTGTGCGAAATTCATATATTTACTATTAATTACTGTAATTAATTAATTAATCGCTCAAATAGTGGAAAATTTGAGCTGGGAGTTTGAATATCTTCTAAATAAACAAGCTTCTATTGACCGAGTAGTGCAGGGAAGTTGATATGGCGGTGCTTTTAGGTGTGACTCACAGAGGGATATTAGAAGAGGGGAAGTAAACGATCCCGCGTCACACATAGCGAATGATGCTAGATTCCTAACTTTAACTAATTTATTTATTTACTTATTCTCAATTAATTTATTTATGATTAGGAGTAAACATGAAAACACACTTTTAGCAATTAAGTAAATCGCGCTGCATTTATTTATTACAATTTTCAGTAACATATTTAATATTTTCAAAACTTTTTTTACTTACATTATACTGTGCCTTGACTAATTCAACAATATTCGCAGAGTCTTGAGCTAGTTCTCTCGTATGTGCGAGTTCAATGGCGTCGCTTAACTGTGTGTAAACACCAAGTTGTGTGGTTGGTACTGCAAAAATGATGATCACATTGTGCTCCTTGGCCACACGTTTGATTTGACTTAGACTTGGGTAATCCTAGAGATTTATAATAATAAAAAATGTATTGACTTTATAAGAGCATTCCAAGTTTGCGACTTACTTGTAAAGTGCTTTTTGTGTAGTATCCTTCGTCGTCCAAATGGCACTCGCAGTCATTGGGTACGACAATTCCTCCCAACTGGAACGGGAATAAATTAAAAGTGGACATTAGTTTGTTGTTGCTTCTTTCGAGCATGAAGCAATAACAAAATGGTTAACTGTAACGGTTATAATAAAGTTATTTGGGCATGCGGAAGTTTATTTTTAAAGATGATGAGCAGTTTATTTTAGTTTTTATTTTTAGAGTTTCAAATAATATTATTTTAGTGGTTGAAGGTTTAAAAGAATTGAATAGGAATTGAATTTGAATTTATTATTTAATTATTTAAGAGATCTGAAATTGTAAAATTTTGAAAGGGTTTTTTTTTTCTTGTTTTCTTTCTTACTAAGAACGAACATTTTGGAAACTACTTTGGTTGGGTTTAAATAGTTGAATAGTAAAAGGAAACAATAAATTTTTATTTTTTGATACTGAATTTAAAGTAAACTTTGCTTGGTTTTTAAGCTGTAGTGTTCATATTTTTATAGTTAAAGTTGATTTTGTTTGGTCAAATTTAAAGAGTTTGTAAAATCAACTTTAGTGGTTTTAAAAATTGAAAAAGTGATCTTTAAAAATTTAATTTAATTTTAATAACGTTGATAAAAAAGTTTTTAAATTTAAATTAAATTTTAAGCTATAAATCTCGAAAAAATTGCAAAAACAGCAGAATTAACAAATTTTAATACCATTTAATAAACAAAAAGTTATAATTTGTTAATTCCATTTAATATATATATAAAAAAAATTATTTAAAAACAACTATTCCTTTAAAATAAAATTTTTTCAAACAAATTTTAATCAAATTTCCCGAATCTAATCCTCAATTAAATTGAAACCCAACGACTTCAAAAATCAATTAAAAATACCAACTAACTATCAAATCAGATTTCACTTTTCTATGTTTATATCTAAACAAATCAACATTTTTTTTCCCCGTAAAGAGGGTGACGAAAAGGGGGTGACGACACCCAATTCCCCCCAAAAAATGATGTGACAAAATCTCACTTTTCCATCTCCTGCGTAATGGAAACCAGAATCGGTTGCGAAGAGAATAATTTTGCGGGCTTTGCTGTGCCAATCGATTTTGTCCTGTAAAATAAAAAAATAAAAAAATAAATGAAGGAAAAAATTTCTTATAAAAAAAATTTATGGAAACGTAATCCAATTGACTTCTCCACGGCTCAGCTCCTTCGCTTGACAAGGAAGCCGAACCGACTCGTCCTCATATACCTGAAATGTGAAAGAATTCAATCAGAGATTCACCACCCCCTCTTCCTTTATTTCTTCTCAACTCCCTTCCGTTACCCACGTATGGTCGTAATCAGCGAAGATTAGGTTCCATTTCCGTGATAATTTCACCTAAAAGATGTTAGAAAGAAGTTTTTTCTTTTTCTTTTCTGTTTAACTTCATTACCAAGTCATTTAGATTTGTTTTTATCCAATCAAAGGGTGCAATCATTAAGTATTTAACGATCCATTTCGCTTTCTTTTAATTTGTGATGGAGAGAAAAATTAAATATTAAAATAGAAATGGAATAAATAAGAAAAAAATGATGCGAATTATTTATTGAAAGAGTTTGAAACATTAATCGAATTTGTCTCAGTTTTTCTGCCAATGTAAAGTTTTTTTGCTTGAATAATGATGTGTTCATTTAAAGATAAAATAACTCGAGTTGTAAAAACCTAAAATACTTTAAAAAAAAAATTTTGTGAACATTAAATGTTGGGACTTGAGCTCCATGTTAATTCAATGGCAGCAGAGGTCAGGTTGAAATGGTAAATATAAATACAAAGCAGAAAAAAATAAAACTTTTCCGTTTGTTTTGATTTTAAATATAGTTTCTTAATATTTTAAAAATCAAATCTAAACTTTTGACATTTCTACTGCATTTGTGCGCAGAATTTTGAAAAAAGAAAAAGTTATTACAAAGCACCAAAATGTTGGTCATGTACGGAAATCCGAGCTGAGGAACATACGTCAACTTTGTTGATAGTGACGTCCATCTAGAACCGGAAGTTGGAGACACGTGTCGATAATATATCCGGTTTACGTCTCGAATGATGGATGCTGTCATAAGAGCGCTAGTAAATTGTTGATCGGTTCAAGTCAACCAGATGCACTCAATGAATCATGACAAAATTTGTTTCGCACTTGTTCAATTTACACGAAACAATAATTTCTACAATAATCGTCAATTAAAAATTATCTCCTCCAAATTCGAGTTCATTTTTTTCAAAGACAAAACTATCAACTCATCATACACAAACAAACATGTCATTCTACACTTCTTTAGTGCTGCCATCTAGTAGGACAAAACAGCTTTAGAATAGGTTCACACACTGGCATTGTAATGGAAAAATGATGCAAGGGAAATGGATCAGTGGATTGTAAACATTTATGGGTGTGTATAGTATGTTGCATGAGGATTAAGTTTCATACACTGAGGGATGAAGCGCTGTAGCTCGTCCAGTTAAAAGTTTCATGTTCAATAAGGTGAGATTAGAACGAGCGGTTGAGATCAATAGCACTTGGTCTGAGTGGGGATTAAGTTTAGTGGCGTGTAAAGGGTGCAATGACGTCATTTCCTTTTTCATTTATGAATGAAGCACAGAGGTTATCGATTGGTGTGATTAAGAGAATTGGAATTTACGTGCGAACTTTAATCTCGCAAAAGTTTAGTAGTCATGAAATATGACATTTGAAAGACAAGTCCGTGCTGCGCTTGCGCTGTAATTACACTCATTCAAATTTAAAAGTTTAATTTAATAAAGTGCCACTCCTTTTCTAAGGCGAGAGAGAGAGACACATAATGTTGCATTCTCTAAATGCCAATCACAACTTGCCATCCGCCCATTTAATGAGGATAAAAACGGGTAATCAGTACAACTTACCTTGCAAACTATCACCTGCATAATGGCGTCGAATCCGCCCTCAGCATCATCCAAATTAGCAGATACGTTTGCATTGGCAACCTCACTCTATAATTTCAAATAATAATCAAATTAAACATTAAAAAACAATAAAAAATACTTTTTTAAAAAATTTTAAAATTTTAAAATTTATAAATGACCCTTATAGTTTACCCTGGGCCCTAGGGCCCCATCAATGATTTTTTTTTTTAATTTATACAATAAATAAATTTAATTTAAATTGAATAATAAAATTTTCAGTGTTTAGGACTTTATATAACTTAGGACGCTCTTTAACTGAAGTAAATTGATGAAATTTGTTTAAAAGCATTTGTTTTTCCGTAGAAAAATCACTTTTCCCTTTCTAAATTCCAAGCCACCTTGCAAATTCCAGTGAGTTTGTGTGCCTCACCCTGGATTAAATATTCATCAGGAATGTTAGATGCAGCAGCAGCAGCCATTTTGGCAAGCCATTGCAGTGTTCTTGGCCCCGCCGTCTGCTGGCAATAAAGTTAAGCACGTGCTAGTGGATTGGGTATCAATAATTAATCGCGAACTAGTTGATGGTGATGTTAGAGTTTTATCGAAAATAGCAGCCATTTTAAATAATATTTATTAAATTTGTTTACGTTCAACTTTTAATGTTTTCTAGGTTGATTAAGTTAAGTAAGAATTGTAATTAACCTCTTAAATGATTTTAATTTATGAGATACATGTAGGAGAAAAGTGGGGGGGAAAGAAAGACACTTGTTGGGTGGCTCCTTTTGGTGGAGCGCTCTAAGTTGGCCTTCAACCCTGAAACGCGCGGCTTGGCAAAATTATCCCTCACATTGAATGATTTATTTCTGTAGAAATTACGCACAACACGCCATTTGCATGCAGCTGCCTCATTTTCTAGAGACAGAAATACAAACATTGCTTGCTTGGACTTTTTTCAAAATGACATTTTAAATTTAAGGTGAAGTAGCAAGTTTTTCGGGGTTTTATAAATTAGAAAATTAAATTTGCATACAAAATGTGGAGTAAGAGTTTTATATTTTATCAAATATAATGGATAAAATCAATTTTAACTTTAACATTATGTACAAGATCTCGTTTCCGACGAGATTAGACCTTATCTTTATACTTGTTAGAAGTTATGAATTGAATGTTGTGCGAGTTTGTGGAATCAATTAATTTATTCGATTTAAACTTAAGATCTCAGTTTGGAGATTATTGAACAACGGTTTCTATTGTTTACCATTCATTGTTTTCTGTTAAATAGAACATTATCTATAAATAGGATCTAAAAGAACAAAATAACAGTGCACAAGATATCTTGATCATTTCTGAAAATTTAAAACTTGTAATGATTGTGTTTAATATAAATTATGTAATAGTTAAATAATCCTATTTTATACAATTTAATTAATAATTAAATCAATAATTTCTCTAATCATCTTACCGAAAAACAACAACATCTCTTTACCTTTATTTTTTTAAATAATCCCAAATTAATTTCCAACAAGGACTTAGATGTAATAAAAGCCAATTAAACATTAAGAACACTATAATACGACTAATATTCTTGCTAACGTACGGCATAAAACAATATTAATTTTTAATTCTATAACTTTCTCAAAAGCAATTACAGTGCAATGAATATTTCATTGAACAACAACAAAACCGAATCAATAATATTTTGATATAAAACAAAAAACAATATATTGCAGAGCTTTTTTCATACTTCACTTTATTATTTTATTTTTTTTTCGGAAAAAGTTGCTTTAAAAAGTTATGCAGTGAACACAAACGAATCCACTTTGCAAAGCAGTGCAAGTATTCAATTGTAGGGTGGGTGTGGCACAATGCACCTGCCCACGTTCAACAAAAGCAAAATGGAAGAGACATAAGCGTGATGAACACTCATTGGTATTCCGAGGTACCCGCCAATGTGCAGTTCGCCTCATTACCCCCATAGGCGCCTCTGGCGGCAGCCAAAAAAAAATTATCGCTGGATTTGGGTTGGTCCCGTAAAGCATCCGTAATGATGGATAGATAAAGACAAAGATTTCTTTTCACGAGGTATCTAGATGTAAAGGGAGGAGATAAAAGAGAAGCAGGGGAAGGAAATTTATTGTTTTTTAGATAACAAGTGGTAATTTTTAATTTAGAAAATTGTAGGTTGGGGTTTTTGTAATTATGGGGTGTTTTGATTGTTGACCCTGGTGGCGAAATTTAGGATCTGATAAATTAATTTTTATCATTTTGAAAAATTGCTGTTTTAAAGTTTGTTTTCAATATTGTTATTGAAATTAATTATGAATATAGCTTTAGTTTACTCTCGTTGCCCTGGTGGCGAAATTGGAATTTAATTAGATTATATTTTCATAGAAAGTGAAATTGTTATTGGAATTTTAATAACTGACTGACTGCAGCACTGTGTCTCACTCAAGAGTAATTAAATTTTTAAGATGACTCTGCAAGAGTTAAACAAGGAAATAATTCACTGGTTACCTACAAGTATATTAATTTCTTAATGCGTACTTTAATTATTTTTACGAACAAAATTTATAAATTTGAAATTAAGTTGAGAGTTAAACAAGACTTACAATTTAATACTGTTGAAACAACATTATATATAACAAGATTCATCTCTGGTGGCAAAATTAGACAATTTTGGACTTGTGGCAAATATTATCCAGATTCACTAAACAATTATTAGTGTTGTTAGCTAAAAAGTAGGTTTGATTTAGCTTTAAATAATGTCAAAATTTCATCGTTAGAGCATTAAAATAGCATTAAAAAATTTCTTAGTGAATTTCTGGGATTTTATAAAAAAATTCTTCATTCCCACTCTTTAATGAGATAATAAAAGGAGTTAAGTCCATTTTTGTATTATTACTTTACCTATTTTAAAATTTCATATGAAACAAGAAAATAGTTAAAACACTTAGAATGGGATTTTCCATAAAAATTGCTTAGATTAAATCAGATTTACTTAAAAATTTTTGCATTAATTTAGATTTATAAAATTGTAAATTTTGACAATTATGAATTTATTAGTCAATAAACGTTTATACTCAAAAACTGAAGCAATCTAGTAGCAAATTTTATTACTTTTCTTTTAAAAAAGATGTGGCAGTTATAAAATAAGTTAATTACAATATTTCCCCAAATAATTTTCTTCAAATATGAAGCATAGCAATTACAAATTAAGGCCTATGATCCCTAATGCTAATTTCGCCCACTCCTACTGACATATAACCTCAAGTTTTATAGAACCGCATGTTTGGTTGAGTTGTTGTAGAGGTCATTTGGAAATCTAAGGTGAATTTCAAGCATCACTTTATCATTCCAACAAACTCACTTATCAATAATAATAACCATATTCTAGTTCAGATTTAGACTTGTAAAAAATGGCAACAAAAGAATTTTTTTTTACAAAACTTTTTCTACTTCATAAATCAAATGCAAACATCAGCGAAGGGAGGGTTAAGTTGGGTCAGAATGAGTAGGGAAAATTGCATGACGGGGGCGTGGGGCTGCAAATCATGTTCTCATGACATAACCTATGTGCACAGAACGCAACTTCTTGAGAAAGAACGCAAATCACAACTTAGTATAATGACAGGATCTGCTCTAGACAGCCAAGGAAACCATACAACCCTACAACTTAGTAAAAAGTTTGAAAAATTTCAACCGAAATTTAAAAAAATTATTCAAATTTTTACTGTAAAATTTAAAAAATTGAAGAAAAATAAAAAAATTGCTTTTAAAATCGATTTTCAGATTCTTATATTTTTATTTTTCATATTTTTGTCACCAGGTGTCTTTCTATTTTTAGGTTTATTCTCTTTTTTCTTTATTTTCTTTACTCTCATAAACGCGTTGAAATAGACCATTTCCTACGCATGCTCACTGAGTAATTCTTGGGCCGTTTTAAAGTTTCATCTTTCTCGTCTCACATCTTCCGCATCTAAACTCGTGTCACAAACAAAGGAAGTAGAAACGAGAGACGAGGGAGGGAAGAAAAAAAGCTCATAAAAAAGAAAGGAAAAAGTGTTAAACTGGGGTTTTGGGTGAGAAACACCATCAATGAAAATCCCCGCTAGAAACGAAACCGGCGCTCGTTTTGTCGCATCTGTGGTGCCATGCACACTACTTGATGGCTCCTTGTTTCCTAGTGTCATTTTGGACATATTGAATGGCACCCTCGGCAGCGCCCCCAAACAACAATTTGTCACTAAGGAAATGACTATACTTTTTCTTAGGGGAGAATATATAACTTAAAGACGGTTCAAGATACGAGTAAATTGCATCAAAAAATAGAACAAAATTGGGAGAATATACAAACTTTGAGTACTCCAGCTTTAATCTCGTCTAAGAAAGATATATCTTATCAACTTCTCAAATTATTTGAGCTATTTTTTAATTTCTAATGTTGATACAAGAAAAATTCCACATAAACTTTTCCAATTTATTATGTTTACATTGGATTTTTATACTCTGTAAAAAATTTCTTTATGAAAGAACATAATTATTTCTATTCTCTTGAAAACAGAAATTTATCTGTAAAAAAATACATGATTTTTTCCTTTTTATCAAATAACGGATATTTTACTGTAAAATCTACATAAAAACTCCTGTACTTTTACTGAAATTTTTTACAGTGCAGTTTAGAATGTAAACACTATATTTTATTAATTTGTAACTATTGGTTACAATTGATTATAATAAAAAACTGACATTGATGGATTTAATCTAATCATTTATTTTCTATTTTGCATAATCTGCATCAACCAGACGTGTTG
>JAQFZN010001557.1:0-15161 GCA_034687075.1 Geophilus carpophagus
CAGTCCTTTTATAACAATTTAACAGCAATAAAATCAAAAAAATTAGGCCTTATGAACTTTTTTAGGTCTACATATAAACTCCACAGTGATTAGTCACCACTTCCACCATCATCAGTATGATGACGGATAATAGAAATGACGGATAATAGAGCAACGGTTAATCGAAGTTCTACTGTAATAAGAATTATAGAATAAGTGTAATTATCATAATTGCATCATTACTAGCATGGTTTTGTGAATTTAAATAATGTTATGATAATTAGAATACACCAATACATCACTTTTCCTAGGAAGTTGGATATGAAGCAAAATGCTTTATAACAAATCAGATATCAGCAATACAACCCAAAAGGTTTTCCATATCATAGGAGATTTGCTACATTTTTGTCATAACAAAAAAAAATTAGTTGAAGATCAAAACCTACAGTTACAATAATAAAACCGGAATTACCCAGACTAATAGAGACTAAGAGCTACAAATGAGTCAGATCAGTAATGAGTTCGATTCGAGTTGAACTTCAAACCAGACCTACAAGTTCAGGTCAGGTTACTGTTGTGACCCAATTTGAAATTTGTCTTTAACCCACAGATCAACCCAAACAGTTAACTAACAATTAAAGCATTTTTGTCAGTCAAAAGTCACTTCTGTACTCTTGTCAGTTAAAAATTCTACAGTTGTTGGTCAACATACAATTTTTGAACATTTTACATTGTCAATAGTCAACTGTCGTCAGTTGAGATTATATATCACTTACTATTGATAGTTGACATGAAAACACAAATAAAAGACTCAGGTCAGTCTGCATGTTTTAAGACAGATTGCAAGTCAAGTTGGGCTTCCAATCAAAACTGTAAAGAACAAACCTGACCTGAAAAAAAAAATGTGTGTGAAGTTGACTGGACCATGTTGTCCCATTTTGCTAAAATGTTAGTATTCATTAGTGCTGTTTGTGACTGCCTTTTGGACTGTCAAATGCATTTGGAGTGCATTAGGCAACTAGACAGACAGGCACAAATAAAACAGACTCAGACAAGAGTTCAAGTCATAGATGTTTATTAAACAATCATCAAGAAGATTAAACTTAATTTTAGCATTTGTGCATTAATATTTATGCATTTATTCTAATTGCATGATGCACCTAAAGTACTCCTAACCTTCTCCACTAACAGAAGTTTATGGCCAGACTTTTCAGTGTATAGATACCATGGAAAAACTTAACAGTATCACCTGGTAGCAGAATACATGCCAGACTGGCACAACAGATATTCGATGGTTCTCACAGCCCTATGCAACAAAAAAAAAATGGCTGCCAGTAGTGGGAGTGAAGAAGCATTTATTTATGATGTAGCTGTGTTTGTCATTGCTGACTGAAATTCATACTTTGAGCAATCAAAATTATATACAAAAATTAAAACAAAAATGTTTTTGGGTCATGCCACACCTGAAAAAACATGTTAGTAAAGCCAGTGATGCTGCCACATTTGAAACCATTTAAAAAAATTATGACTGGTGCCAAATAATAGGGACCAATTATGATTGGTGACTATTTTTGTACTACAGAAGTTTCTATGCCTGGAAACAAAGATCTGCTTTCCACTATAGTTACTTGTTGGAAAGTTAATTTTTCTGTGAGCCAGAATCTACCTCAGACAAGCCTAAAATAAAATTAAAGTGTCACTTTTTTCTGTTCTGAATATTCGTTTGCAGACTGATTTCCAGCATAGAAAAGTGATTATTTATTTAGAATCAAAGGAATACAGTAATTGATAATAATGATATAATTGATAATGCAATTAGAAAAGACTTTTATAGTGAAAAGACCATACAAAAGATCAATCATATATTGAGAACTCAGAATACAACAACAGTTTATACAGAGTGCATGATTAGCCACAATGTTTTGTTCCACCTTATCAAACCTGATGATAAAACTGTAACTTTTCTCATTTCTTTTAAAACAAGCATGTCAAACTCAAAGGCTAATACGAGCCAAATAAACAAGGTTTAAGCTTATGTGGACCGCAAAAAATAAACAGCAATAATAAGTAACCACCAATTGCAGACAATATTTTAACAGCCTATATGGGCTCTTAAAATATTTTCTGCTATTGGTGGTTCCTTATTATTGGCTGAGCCACAAAAATATTCTCTGTGGGCCACAAATTTGACACCCCTGTTTTAAAAGGGTTAGTGTTGATATTTCAATTTTATATAAATTAAATATGTAAAAACATTTTTGTAATTTGTAAGAAATGCAGCTCAGAATATAAAGTTTGCCCAGATCTGGTTGGCAGAGCCATGTCTAACTTTTGACAAAACTAAGCGGCCACCTAGGGCAGCAAAATGGCATAAAAAATTTAATTTGAAATCAAACAGCAAAAAGAAAAAGATTGAGCAAATCAGAAGAAAAAAAATTAAAACATCTAATTGTTTTCAGAGGAGGCAGGCAGCATTTTTCAATTCTCGTCTAGTACAACAAAACACCTAAAAACAGCCCAGCTGGTTGGCATTTCCAGTTATTAGGAAAATGTCACATGGCAGTGGTGGTTTAAGAATGGGTGGAGAGGCTGCTAGGTGTGCAATTTTGACCTGGATAACCCTTTTTTTTCATTTGGAGAGGGCCATTGCATAGCATTCTACCTTAAGTGTCAACCTTTCTTAAACCACCACTAGATAATGACAATCACCAGGAAACAAAACAAAGGCTCTGACAATGTGTCATGTATCATCTGTGATAAAAAATACCAATTTTTAATTAAATAATGTTCTAATACTCCCAAATGCTTACCTCACAAAATTCAGCACATATTTCAGAGCCAAATAAAGATTCCACATTCGCTCTCACTGGTATCATTCTCACTGCTTGTCAAAGTATAATAACACTATACATCACTTTTCAATTAATTTCCATTTCATAATTTAATACACTTTCAAACTACATTTATACATTTTACATTCGTAATTGCAATTTCACAACTTCACAGAAGCAAACGTCATCATCAATAAATAAATCAATAAATTAATAATATAAAACGTCAATTGCTCAGTCACTCACCGGATGTTTTTTTGCCAGCAGAAACTGGTGATACAAAACTGGTGGCTGCTATTTGAGTAGGTCCAATTGTAGTAGGTTGGGTAACCATGGTTGTAGGTGCAGTAGTAGAAGATACAGTAGTTGGTTGAGTTGGATTCATAGTTGTTTCTTTATCTCTTAATCTACTTAACTCTTCTTCGTGTTTTGATTCACTTCCCCATTTGTCTAAATCGTAAGAGTGTCGATTTACACGTAAAATAGCACTGGTGTAATGCTCGTGTGAAGTAAATCTGCATTTAAAATCTCCCATTGGACTGCAATCGAAGATGTAACAACTACCTTTATTCTATAATAAATAAAAGATCGAAATATTAGAATTTAATTACTTAATTAACTTATAGTGGAAATCGCTTAACAAGAAAACATATCTCTGTCACCATGATTTCGTGATGAATAATTTTTATAAATTCTTTCAGATAAACTTACTTTTTCTTCATACACAGCCACATTGCATTTATTAGTACTACAACACCATTTCATACATTCTTCTTTAGATGATAGTTCTGTTTCATTTAAGTATTTTGCACCCATAGCTCTGGAATCTTGAGTTCTTATAATAGTCGATTCGCTTACTTGAAAATCATTTAGACACTCATCAACATCATATTGTGGTTGTAGCAAAACGCGACGGCTTGAGTGTTTTTCTCGAGCTGTTTCTATACTTGCGATTGTAAACAGAACGAAAATGTACACGAATGACAGTAATAATTCAGCCATTGTTAGTTAGTGCAAATTCACTAACTAACTTGGCGTAATATTAAATCTTTCTTCTAATATAACAGTTACATGACCAACTGAACAACTGTAATGAGACCGGCAAGAGAAACTGCGCATGTGTTAAACCATGACCATTTTTGTGAAAAGGCCAGTTTTATCATATGTGCTTGCCTATCATTATTCTATAAAATGGCGGTTTTAGGCACAATTGTGCCACTAGATGGCTGCTAAACCCTGCTATAAAGTCAGTAAAATATATTTTCAGTAGATACGTTATTGAAAATAGTTTTAATAACTTTATAGTTTAGCAGCCATCAAATGGCACAATTTTGTTTTCTATTCATTTTTCTCACGAAATATGATCTGGTAAAAAAAATGAAAAAAAAAAATAATTTTCCACATTCTATATCAGACATGCCGAAACTGCAGCTCTTCCAGGTATTCCATGCCGCTCTAGCCAAGGTCGAAAAAAAAATTCAATATTTCTTCTTTGGAAAATATGATTTATAAGCGACTTATAAGCACAAATAACATTTCTAAACTTTTTTGATTTCAGAAATGAATACTAATTTAAGTTGAATCTGTATTCATTTCTTTAAGTTTTTTTTCTTTTCACTTTTGTGACTCTCGAAATTCTGAGTTTAGGATTTTTGGCTCTTGTCAGGATAAAGTCTGGGCACCCCTTTCTATATGAACTATTTAAAATCAAAAAACAAAATTGTTTTTAAAAAATGTGAAAAATCAATCTAGATAGCCTGATAAGAATGAAAAAATTTTATTTTAAACAAATTTGATTCATCGTGAAAATCCGTAGCAAATCATTTTTAATTTAAAACCCAAAAACTTATGAAATTTCTGCATTTTTACATCTCATTGCGATTCTCGGTAGTGTCATCTCGTAGCTTACAAGAGTAGCTACGTAATAATAACAAGAGTATGTATGCATTCGCTTATTGAATATAGAGGGCGGTAAATAAATACTTAAACAAAATCCCTCGCGAGTTTCCTACTCTTTCCTGTTATTTGCGAGGTTATTTTTAGGAATACTATTATTTTCTATTTACTTTCACAGTGGACAAATAAACACTTTTAAGAGTTACGGAAAAATGGGCGAAGACAGGGATGGTTAGTATCAAATCAGCATTCAAATTTATTATATTATATTTACAATATAACAATTAGGATATGTCAAGGAAAGGGAACGTAAACGAGACCGTCGTCGTAGTCGTACGCGCAGCAGAAGCAGGGAGAGAGATCGTCGACGACGAAAGTCCCGTTCACGGTCGAAAGAGAAGGATCGTAAACCTAGAAAGTAAAAACGAAAATAGTGTATTAAAATTTTTTTAAAAATAAAATTAAATAAAGTAATATAGAAATTAATTACTGATAAACAGTTTCAGGAGCCTGTCGAAAGATAAGGAAAAAAAAGCTTCTCGACGAAGGAAGCCGTCAGTTTATTGGGATTTACCTCCTGCTGGTTTTGAACACATTACCCCGATTCAATATAAAGCAATGCAATGTAAAAAGAAATAATAATAGTTGTAATGAATAATTTTCTGTTTATTTCGATTTTTTTATTATTTTTTTAGCTGCTGGTCAAATTCCAGCTCCTTTAATGGATCTGAATCCACAAGCTGCTGTACCAGTTGTTGGAAGTACAATTACGAGACAAGCTAGACGTTTGTATGTAGGAAACATTCCGTTCGGTGTAACCGAAGAAGAAATGATGGATTTTTTCAATCAACAAATGCATGTTGCTGGTTTAGCACAAGCTTTAGGAAATCCGATATTGGCTTGTCAAATTAATTTAGATAAAAATTTTGCATTTTTAGAGGTAATAGTAGAGAATATATAAATATTATTTTTTTATTTGTTTGTATTAGGATAGATAATTAATAGGGGTTTGTAAAATATTGTATAACCCACAGGTTGTATGGGTGAAAACCAGGGCTCGGAATGGAAAATTTCACGAACTGGAATAGAACTTAACAATTAGAAATTTTTGTGAACAAAAAAAAAATGAAGAAATAGATGGGCATTTTGATAAAAAAATTGCAAAATATAAAGACAAAATATAAAAATTATTTTCGAAAAAATTTTTCACGAACCGGAACAATTTTCGAAAAAATTTTACGAACCGGAACACTGTTCCTGTTTGCTCCAATACAATCCGAGCCCTGGTGAAAAGAGGGCTTTTTAATCGTTAGCACCTTAAACAACCGTTAGGCAGCATTGTATTTCATTTACTGACTTTAGCATAAATTTATATTTGTTTTTAAATTTGTTAATAAGTTATCAATTTTATTAATTTTGGTTTAATCCACATTTAGTTTCGTTCTATCGATGAAACATCACAAGCAATGGCATTTGATGGGATTAATTTCAAAGGGCAGAGTCTTAAGATTAGACGACCTCATGATTACCAACCAATGCCCGGGATGACTGATTCGTTTAGCGTGACCATGTCTGGATTACCAGGTTTAGGTTTTTAAAAAAAATTTAACTTGAATAATTTGATTTTGTGTTAATAATCTCAAACTCTCTTAGGTGTTGTTTCAACCATGGTACAAGATTCGCCGCATAAAATCTTTATAGGAGGTTTACCAAACTGTTTGAACGAAGATCAGGTAATGTAAGCAACAAGCAAGAGTTATTTACAGATAGAAAACAAGGATACAAAAAACATCGGGTATTTAGGGTTAATTTATCTCGCGAAAGATAAATTAAAATAAATAAATAAAGGTTTAGTCAGACTCGAAGTCATCCTGCAACCGATATTTTTTCCAGGTATTTCTTTCAGGTGTTTTCTTGTAGGTTATTTTTAGGGTTTATCCTCAGATCATGATCAGGAGTCCATTTTTATTTCTAATTTCAGGGGCGGAATATTTTTTTTTTTTATTTTACAGAACAATTTAGATTTTATTTTATTTTTTCCTTCAAAATTTCCAGCTTTTTTTTTATAGGTATGAACAATTGAAAGCGGAATTTTTTCAAATTTAATTTTTTATATCAGTTAAAAATGAAAAAAATTAAATACAAAATTTTTTTAGTAAAAAAAAAAATTGTATACTCATTTTATTTTACTTCTCCCCCGTTTTAATTCGTAGCGAAGGTTTCACGGGTGCTAATCCCCAACCTACTCGCTTTTCCACTATGACAAAATGCGCAACATGTGTGCATGGAAATAAAGGCAAGTTGAATGGGTTTTGTTACTATGACCAGCTTATGGAAAAAATGTAATTAAATTAAATAATAATGAAACCGATGAGAGAAATGAAAGGAAATAATTGTTAATTTAAAATTTTACATTTAAAATTAACGACTTTAATATGTACTGAGGATAAATTAAATAAATTAATCATAGGTAGGTAAATTTGATTAAATTATTTTATTATTTTGTTTTTTTATGATTTATTGAGGAATTGGTTTTTATTTTACGAATTTATAGGAAGGAGATATATACCTTGCACACCTGTTGTGGCCTATATGCGGGTTTGGCTTATGCAGAAAAATAAAACAAATACCTTACTGAAATAACTAAAAAAAGCTAAATGGTTTTTTCAATTAGGCATTATTTTGAGTTTAGTAATGCCTAATCAAGACCATAGTCTGGATTTTGTTAATGAGTTATTAACATTTTTATTGCAGCCTATACTCGGGATGGCCTATACGAAATAAATTAATTAAGTAGGCACGTACATGTTACTCATATACATATATATATGTATATGTGCTGAAATATGGTATATAGAATTGGGATTTAGTCAAGTTTTCAGGATTTCTGATTTTTCAAATCGGGAATTTAAAAATTATTTCAAAAAATTTTCCTATTTAATAACTACATAACCCTTTTTTTTAAGCCAAAGAACGTTTTTTTCCCTTTTTATGTGTCTTTTGTGTGCTAAACACAAAAATAAAAATCCTTCCTATTGATGAAAAGTAACAAATTATGACCTGTAGGGAATTAAAGTCAGTTCCAGCAAACCTGCCGCACCAATAAAATGTGTTGAGTCTATGTAGCCTACTTATAGGAATGAAGGGTGTGTATAGGGTTGACCATTTGGATTCTCCTAACTAAGCAAATTACTTTCACAAACTTATGAAAAGTGTAAAATTTGCTGATGAAATAAAATGCCAGTATTTACTCAGTCTTAACTACAAATGAAGTCTAACATCTGGAAAAGTAAATGATAGCCAAGCACAATAAATATGGTAAAATGTCTATCATTTATAAATAGCAACAAAATGTACTGCTGATGCTTATGATCTTCATAAGTACCTTTTAATTTTTAAAAGCAAAATTACTAATGCTTGTTAAGGAAGCAAATGTTAAAAAAAAAACATGCAATCGATTTCTAGCTGAATCACATGGAAACAGTGTTATCACTGATATCCCCTTATCATTGTGATCTTAATCCAAATGAATTGATATGGGTAAATGGGTTTTTACCAGGCACAAAACTACTAAGACTATATAACTAATCTGTAAAATAAAAGCATTCTCTCAAGTTACATCATTATATTGATCAGATTGTGTAACTTAAACAAAAAATTATAGTTTATTTAACCCTTGTTAACCATTATTAATTAACTTACTAATAATTTTTAATTCCATTGAACTAAGATTTTTACACAAAAATTATTATTTTTTTATTTCTTATTTGACTCTGACTATTTAAATGTAAATAACTAAAACTTGAGCAGTGTCATCTAAATTAGTCCAGTAGTTAGTTGTTTTTCTCCCTCATGCCTAAGCGATTGTCCAGCTTTTCCTTCCTCCTCCTATACCCCTATTTAGTCAGTGGTTTGTATTTCATAAGCAATGGTGCAAATGTTCAGCTGTTAAGTAAAGTGTAACATATAATCATGTGCTTACAGGTGTATATATCTGAATAATTATTAAATTATCATAATCATTTGAAAAATCTTTTTATCTGTAGATTTTATTTTAAAAAAACATCACAGCACTTGAGCAGTGCTTTAGTATGCTCAATATTAACTAAGCTAATGTACATAAGCCAAAATTTGTTGCCATTACTAAAACTATATGTTATTATTATACCAACATACAACAATAAAACATTATACAATGATGTATTATCTAGTGGGAAATTTAGTGAAATTTCACTAAAAAAAATCACTAGTTGCAAATTTTCAGCACACAATTTGTTACAAGTGATAGGAGGGCTAGAATAGCTGTAGCAACAGCAAACTCTGTTAATAATTGGAAATTTTTACAATCAAATTAGGTTAGTTATTGGGCTGGTCTAAATCTGTAGTAAACAGGCAGCTTGGATAGTCCCAGTGTGTCCTTGTTGAAATTGTAGGAATTGGTGCTTTGCTAAATTAAAAATTTGGTTTTAAGATCAAATTATATACCAGTTGCATTGTGAAATTTAATAAAAATAGTATTACAAACAAAAAAATAATCACTAAAAATAATTTTATTTTTGGAACTCCTGAAATAAGAATTAGTGCTTTGTCATAATCTGCCACTGGGATTAATGTTAAGTTGGTCTTTGTATTTTTATTTATTCTTTAATGGAATTTTCCAGTTTAATTAATTAAATATTTTTAATTTTTGTTGCCTTTTTAGGTAAAAGAATTACTTATGTCTTTTGGTCAATTACGTGCATTTAATTTAGTCAAAGACAGTGCAACTGGACTGTCAAAAGGCTACGCATTCTGTGAATATCAGGATATACTTATCACAGATCAGGTAAAGAGTTTTAAAAAGATTAAGTAGTTCAACTAATATTTACATCCTTATTTTAGGCAATTGCTGGTCTAAACGGAATGCAATTGGGTGATAAAAAATTGATAGTGCAACGTGCAAGTGTTGGTGCTAAAAACCATCAAGTAAATGTAAGTTTTATTTAATATTTTTGAAATTAACAAATATAAGATTGAAACTCTTCTAGACGCAACTTCCTGTTCAAATTCAAGTGCCTGGGCTAAATTTATTCTCTGGAGCTGGCCCTGCAACTGAAGTGCTTTGTTTAATGAACATGGTTACACCAGAAGAATTGAGAGACGATGAGGAATATGAAGGTATAATTCAATTTTCATCCAGTGATGGGATTAAGCCAGTTTACACTAGGTGTGTTCAATCTTAAAACAAAGTGACTTTTCTGTCTTTCGTGACTTTTGTCAGCTGGAAATGACATTTTAAACATCATGATTTTTATAAGTCTCACTGGTTGAAAGTGATTTTTCCAAAAGACATGATTTGCGTGACTTTTCTGTCACTTTAGAAGGCTTTAGTGTTCTGTGCATGTGCCACCAGTCATGATCCCAGCAGTCAAGATGGCAACTTGTCATTTTAAGTTAGTTTTGCTTCTACTGCACATGTGCATGGGAATCAAAGTGACTGTTAACTGATTCCAAATAAGCATGTTCAATGGAAAGTTTTAAGATTTAACACTACTAATTCACAAGAAACTATTCCCAAAATTTTTTGAACTTACCAAACTAGGGTAGTATTCACAAAGCTACTTCAGCAAATTTTTTTTGTGTAAGATTTATCTTAGTAAGAAAATGGTTTTCTTAAAAATTTCCGTAAGTGAATTCTTATGAAAATTCACAAGCAAAGTCTGTAGATTTCTTAAGAATTTGCATAGTAAATCACTTACGTAAACTTTTATAATGGCTTTCTTACGATATTTTTATGAATATGACTAAGAATTCTTTAAAATTATAGCATATACACTTCTTAACTATTAGCATACAAACTTACTTATGCATGTTCTAATGCTTGTTTTTATGAATACCACCCCTGGTTCATGAAGTTCTGAAAAATGTTGGTTTTCTTCTTAGTTGCATAATAATTTTGAAGTAGCATTTCCATTAGTGAAATTTTTCATTTTGAGCAAATCAGTTTTTTGAATTCCACCACTGATTTTACTAATGTTTTTTTTGCAATATGTTAAACAAACAATTTATTCCCAGACATACTCGAAGATATTCGCGAGGAATGTGGTAAATATGGCGTTGTTCAAAGTTTAGAAATACCAAGACCAATTGAAAATGTTGATGTGCCTGGTTTGGGAAAAGTATTTGTTGAATTTAATTCAGTAATTGATTGTCAAAAAGCGCAGCAGAATCTTACAGGCCGTAAGTTTGCTAATCGAATGGTTGTTACATCTTACTTCGATCCTGATAAGTATCACCAGCGCCAGTTTTGAAATAAATGTTAACTACTTTCAGCATATTTACACACAATCTTTATTTTAATCACAACATAATTGTTGTAGTGGATTAGAAATCGATTAAAAAGAATAATCTAAAATATTTTTTTTCTTTAATGGCTATTTCAATCTGTGCACTTGATGAAGTTTTGTATATAAAATCGGTCTCTCACATTATCATGCTTTTTTTTTAATAATGGAATTTTTTCTTTAACACCACACCACAATGAGATATTAAAATACTTTTTACCTGAAAATGTTGACTATAAAATAATTTTTATCAGTTCATTAAATATTCCATTAACTAACCACATAATTCACAGTGCACCTTAATTCATGTAAACTTGTTTTACAATAAACTTGTTAATCAGTTGATTCCTCCATTGAATCTTTATGCAGCATCCTGCTCGTTAATATCCATCAAATCAAGAATTTTGCAAACAAAACCAGCCACGTCTGTGTTCTTTTCACTATGCTTCACAATAAATGGGTGCACAAGTAGTTGTACGTAATTCGGTCTTTGTCTGTAGTCTTTCCTCAAACTGGAAAAGAAATTTATTGGTATTAAGTCAAAAAAAGTTTTAAAATCAAAACAAAAAAAGTGACTACTAAAACCAAATAATGTTTGAACTTGAACCAGTGATACAACTAAATTATTGCACTGATTTGAACAAACAAAGTTTTCTGAATCTAAATTTTCAAATTTATTTTTTCTATGTAGCTTTTGCTTTCTACAAATTTGTTTTAATAAAATTTCACTCAGACAATTAAGAACTATTCAATTCGAAGCAAATCAAAATATAAACTAAACTTAATCTGATCTAAGCCTATTCTAAGAAACCTAGCCTCTGTGCACTTAAATATAATTACCATTGTACAATGAAATCATCAAATTCCGTGGAAAATTCGTTTGCAGGAAGCCTTGGAGGATCGTCTTTAACTACTTGCTTCAATTGATCAAATGGAGTACCCCAAGAAGCATACGGAAATACAGCAGTTGCTAATTCAATCTAAACAAATGTATAATCTTGTAATCTTATAACTTGAAAAACATTTACAACACTTTACCATTGTGATTCCTAGACTCCAGACATCAGAACGTATATCATAACCGGTTTGATTTTTATCAGGATCAATTCTTTCAGGCTAAAAAAAAAATGAGATGACATTATTTATGCCCAAAATAAACATAAGTGAACCACCCAAAAAAAACGGAATTGGTACACCAATATTATAACTCAAAACAGTAAATAAATTTTGGAAACTACTTAATTACAACCCCAAAACACCAGAGGTATACCCGAGTCGTGTATTGGCTCTTTGTATTGCACAAATTTCGTATGCTCCTATCTTGCTCTGGCCTGGTAAAGCTGTGTGTATTGTTTCAACCGGGTAAACCACATTTTTTAAATTCGCACTAACATGTCAAATTGCCTTACATAAAAACATGTGATATCTCGCCATCTGCAAATCTGAATTTAATATAACCCAGTAGTTAGATACATCTCAATGAGACGAATTTAATGAGCTACAGTTTTTGAAGATCAGTTCAGTGGTCATGGAGAAAAAAACTTTGAAGCGAGGTTATCATTTTAAGCCCCATGTTGGAATGAGTATATGAAGGGTATCTCATAAAAATAAAGAAGCCTCTGAGCTAGGTATTTTTACCTAGAAAATACAAATTATGTAATATCTCCAGATTGGCCATTTGAAAAATATCAATATGCAGCTTCACATTATTAACGAATTCAGCCAACACGAAAAAGAAATACTCCACTTGGGTATACCCCTAGTAATTACATTATAACCAAACAAATAATTTTAAAATTTAAATAAATTACCGCCATGTATGGCCTGCATCCAGCTTCCACAGTCTTAGCAACTGAATCCACTAAACAACCACTAATTCCAAAATCACAAATTTTCACTTGCCCCTGACGATTGATGAGAATGTTTGAAGGTTTGACATCTCGATGGATCACTTGCAATCGTGATTGTAAATAATGTAAAGCATTAACTACCTGTTTTCAAAATAAATAAATAAAATAAATAAATAAATAAATAAAGCAACTAAGTAAGTACGCCACATTGGTTCATTTCTAAGCACAGGAATTGTGGATTTTTAAATAAATTCCACATTCCAAAGTGTTTTTTTATGATTTATGATTAAAAGTTTCTCTTAATTGATGGGTGAGTTATTATAGGTAAGTAGCAACCTAAAAGCCCCATTTTCTGCATGATGTAATTTATGGATGCTGCATTTCAATTTATAATGTAATTAACTTCTTTTACTACACATAGCAACTCTGGAAACAAAAATTCCACTTCACATTAACTCTAGAAATTTACCAATATGGCTGACTTACATCATGAGTTATGATTTCTACTAAAAACACACTACTTACAGCATTTGCAATTTTCCCTAAAATATCTTCAGGTATTTTAAAACCATGTTGGGAAGCAGTCAAGTAAAACTTGTCTAATGATGTATCCATTACCTCCATACAAATCCAAACATCGCCTTCTCTAAACAAAGCTCCAAAAAATTGAACAGTGTATATGCAATCACTTGTTCTCATAGACACGTCTAGATCCATTAAGAGTTGTTTTTGTTCTCGAGTGTTAACAGTGACAGTAATACGCTAAAGATTAAAAAAAATCTGTTTAGTATCTGTCTTCTGAACAACTAAAAATCAGTGGTAGATCAAACAGTAAAGAATGTGTGTATGTTGCTGATATATAGGAAAATATACTAAAACGCATTACTAATGCACTTTGGTAACATATATTAAAGCAGAAAACTAACTTCAATAATTCAATTGCTTGAAAATTTTATCACAAATGGCTATGTAGTAAAATTCACATTTTAGTGTTACCCTATTAGCTTGTGTGAAGTATTAAAACCACAAAATGCATGAATGTTGTGATTACTGGCACAAAATGAATTAGGGAAGAATGGGGTATGTTAAACTGGATTTAAAATAACTTTTAAAAATATATAACTTTATAATTTAAAATTTATCATATTACATAGTTTGGAGCAGGCACTTTTCCCTTAAATTATAGTGGTAGTTATAAATGGGATTTATGACATAACTATAAGGAGACTACACTAAAATTGCAAATACTGCAGCCAATCACATACTTTTCCACTGTTTACATCACACATAAAAATTGCAAATGGCGACAGTTTTAATACTTCACCACTTGCAATTTTGTGTTTCAACCAACTTGTATTAATGATCACATGTATAATCATGTGACATTTACAGTATAACGTGATTTTTATAATTACAAGAAAAAATTAGCAGCTGCAAATATAGTTTTACATTACACTATTTATAACTTAAAAATGGTAATAACCATAAGGGAAAAGTGCCTGCCAGCAAACTCTGTATTTTCACCCATTTAACCCACAGATTATATAAACATCACACCCCTTTATATCTACAATAAATTTTACACAATTGTTTAAATTTTTTTATTTTTTATTTTTTTAACTTTTGTTTTATTTCTGACTCATGCTGTCATATCATCTGAAAACCCATTAACACTTTTATCAGATTCATAAAAGATATCCATGATTGCATCTGCATAAACATTTTTGTCACTTTCATTACTTGATTCCACATTTTTCTATCCCCCATCTCAGCAGCCCTGGAGCCAGATTCACTAAACAAGTGGGTTTGATTTGTTGTTAAATAACAACAAAATTTGATCGTTACAGCATCAAAATAGCATTGAAAAAATTGGGTCTAGTACAACTCGGCGCGCACGACTCGGCGCACACGAATCGGTGCCTGTACTTTTCGTCTTGGCGCCAAAAAGAAACCAAAAAAACTGAAAAATTAAAAAAACACAAAAAACTTAAAAACCAATAAACTGAAAAATCCAAAAAAATCCAAAAATACTGAAAAATTTAAAAAACAAAAAAATTAAAAACCAATAAACTGAAAAATCCAAAAAAACCAAAAAACTGAAAAATCCAAAAAAACCAAAAAACTAAAAAATCAAACAAACTTAAAACCCATTTTTTAGATGCAATTACATATTGCATATTACAATAAATTTTAATTTTTTCTTTTTTTATTTCATTAATTCTATGAAATCAGAAATTTTATGCCACATTCAGTGCACCTGATATGGCAAGGAAATTCCCACT
>JAQFZN010001558.1:0-15156 GCA_034687075.1 Geophilus carpophagus
TTGTTTTAGATCTTCATTTTCATTTTTAAGTTTCATATTTTCTTCAAGTAATGTCTCATTACTAGCTTCACCAATTAATGATACTACTGGTTTACGAACATTTTCTGAACTCCATTCATCAGACCATTCCCATTCTAATTTATGCACAGCATTCACAATTTCATCTTTTCTAGTTACAGTTTCCTTGTCCAATTCTGACTTTTGGGTGTCATTTTTCAATTTAATTAACTGCTCATTTTCTAATTTCTTTTTTTCAATTACTTGTTGCAATTGTGCAACACTTGCTTCCAACTCAACATTTCTCGCGCTTAATTGTTCAATTTGTTGCTCTTTTTGCATCAAATTTTCAGCATCAGCAATTTGTAATTGCTTAATTTCACTTTCTTTTCTATTTAAATAATCAAGCAGCTTTTCATTCTCTTGTTTCAAGTTTTCACTCATCTCTTCAGCCCTCTGTCTGTACTTCACTTCTTCCTTTAGTTTCTCTTCACATTGCCTTTGTACAATTCTAAAATCTTCATTTAATTTGTCAATATCTTCACTTAATTTAATCCTTTCCTCAATTACAATCATTAATTCAGCTTCTAATTTGCTTTTAACTTCACAATCATTTTGCAATTTCTCAATTTCAACATTCCTTGCATTCAATTCCTCTTGTATTTCTAGTAATTTTTTCTCATTAACAGCCAAAATCGATTCTAATTCAGAGTTTCTTTCGTGTAAGTTTATTACATGTTTTTCACTATCACTCTTAATGTCTTCATACTTCATTGTAACAATTTCAAATTGCTTCGACAATTCATCTTTATCATGAATAAGAGTACTAATTTCTTCAAGTGATAATGAGAATCTCAATTTCAAATCCTCGTAAAATGAATTTAATTCTTTACATTCATTACTCAATTTTTCAATTTCAGATTCTTTGTTTGTTATAATTGCTTCATATTCTGCACATTTCTTTGCAATTTGATTTTCAAATTCCATACAACTTTCAGTTACTTCTCGCAATTTAAATGCATTTGCTTCAAAATCATTTTTAATTTTAGAATAATTTTCATTAGATACCAGTAATTCAGATTCCAATAAAGTTTTCTGTTTATTTAACTCATTTGCATGATCATTCAATGTCTGAACTTGAGTTTCTAAACTTTGATGACTACTCTTTGCAATTTCTTCTCTTTGTCTTTCTTTTTCCTGAATATCCAATTGAATATCTCTTAACTTTTCTTCATAGGAATTTATCACAACCTCCAATTCCGTTTTAAATGCACTTTTTTCTTCATTAACTTTATCAACTTCTTCAAGAGATGATGATAATTTAAATTGCAAATCTTCACAATTTACACTTAAACATTTTAATTCAGAGATTCTCTTTTCTAATTCATTACGTAATTCCACAAGTTCGTCAGTTTTAATTTGTAACTGATTTTCCAACTCAATTTTACATTGTTCGTAATTTTCTTGAGTGCTAATTTTCAATTTTATTAATTCTTCATTTTCTGAATTTTTTTCTTGAATTAATTCTTGTAATTTGTCAATGGTTGATTCTACTTCAAGATTTCTCTTATTTGAATCATCAATTTCATGGACTCTTTTATTATTTAAATCTTCATATCTTTGCCTTACTTCTTGAAACTCTTTCTGAACTTCTTCTAAACTTTCTATCTCCATCATTTTATCTTGCAACAATTTTTCTAAATTCAAATTCTTCTCATGAATTTCTTTTAACTCATTGTCCACCTTCTCTAATTGATTATTCTTCTCTATACTATCATTTTGAACCATTTTTAATTCGTTTTTAACCATCTCAAACTTCTCTTTCATCTCATTATACGCGACATTAAAACTCTCTTCCGCACTCATAGTGCTAGAAACAGCTTGTTCCTTCTCCTGGTTAAGCCTTTCTATAGTTTCCAATAATCCTAATATCTTCTCTTCATTTTTAATATTTAAATTCTTAAGTTGATTAATAATTTTGTCCTTTTCTTCATAATCCTTCTCCATTACCTCCTTCTCTTTCCTTAAATTATTAAGATCCATATCACCTTGTTTCATAATTTCAATCAAACTTTCTTTTTCTCTCTTTAAATTTTCCAGAATTTCATTTACCTCTTCTTTCTCTTTAGCTGTATTCATAGTTAATTCTTCACTTCGCTTTACATTTTGTATTAATTTTTCATTTTCTTCTTCCAACAACTTCAATTTACCAACAGATATTTGTATTTTTTCCTTATTTTCGGCAGTTAGTAACTCAATTTTCTTATTAAACTCTTCTTGCTGTACGATTAAGCTTCGTTGACCTTCTTCCAAAGATGCCTTTAATTCCATTAACTGAGCATCTAATGATTGTTTTTCTTCCATCGTCTTATCCCGTGACTCTGCGAGATTACTTAAATCATTTTCTAATTCGATTATGTATGATGTTAATTTATTATTCTTTTCTGTCGACTTATCACATAAAATTTTCAGTTCATCTTTTTCTTTCAACAAATTATTTTGTATTTCTAATTTGCTTAGTAAATTTTCAATTTCTGATTTATATTTTTCTTCCATTTCTTTCAATAATTCTTCTTGTTCTTGTTTCGAATCACGTAATTCAGTTAATTTTTCATTATCATCTTGCAATGCTTTCAATCCTTCTTCAGTGTACACTTTAAAAAGCTCAAAATCTTTTGTTAGTTTCTCACATTCTTCTACAGCTTGACATTTTTCTGCGCTTTCCAACTCAATTTGTTTCTCAAGTTGAGAGCATTTTTCATACAATTCATTAATCAAAAGAACTTTCTCACTTAATTTTTCTTCCAGTTCACTTTTTAATTTCATCAAATCTGCTTCCTCTTGATGAAAAGTTTCTAAACGTCTCTCGAATTCCAATTTATTAGAATCAAACATTTCTTGCATTTTTGCTAATTCATTTCTTTTGATTTCTTCTTCATCTTTTAATTTATTTTGCAAAATCGACATTTTCTCCACTTGTTCTTCCAATTCTTTTTCAGCATTACTTAACTTCTTTTCAGCTTCCTCAATTCCTTCTTTCAACTCCTGACAGTGCAATTTTTCTACTCCAAGTAAATCTTGAGCACACTTTAAATCTTCCTGAAGTTTACTGTTGATTTCAGAACTGGAATCTAACTTACATTTAACAGACAATTCTAGTTGTTGAACATTTAAATTTTTATCTTCTATTTCCTTCTGATAATACTCAACTTCATCCTTCCATTTTGAATTCAAATCCTCAATTTCTTTCAGATGCAGCTAAAAACAAAAATGAGAAAAGATGAGTATAAAATATTTATTCCATTAAATAATCATTTACCTCTGATTTTTGCTGCAATTCATTAATTTCTTTTTCCTTTTCAGCTAGCTGAGATGTTAAGTTAAAAATGTTTGTTTCCATTTCTTTCATTTTTTCATTCATCACTTCTGCTACATGTTCGTATTTTTGTTCTAAATTTCCTGCCCGAGATAATCTCTTCTGAAACTCCATTAACTCTCTTTCACGGTCACCTGATATAACAGCGATTTTATTCTCCATCATCTCATTTGCTTCCTTTAATTTTTTATCTTTTTCAGTCAATTCTATTTCCATTTTTTGAATTTTTTGAAGTTTCTTTTGCGCATCAGTTACAAGCTGATCATTTTCTAACTTGATATTATTAAATTCCTCATCTTGTTTTTGAATTTTTTCATTTAGTAAATCTTTTTCTTCTTTTGATGACACCTTCAACTGTTCTAAATCTCCTTGCACTTGAATTAATTTTTCTTGAATTTTTTTCATTTCAATTTTGGAATTTTTTTTATCAGTTTTATAACTTTCAATTTCTACTTTGTAACTTTCAATATCAGATTTGTAACTTTCGATATCAGATATGTAAGTCCTGATATCTGATTTATAAGTCTCAATATCTGATTTGTATGTCACAATATCTAATTTGTAAGTCTCAATATCTGATTTATAAGTCTCAATATCTGATCTGTATGTCTCAACATATAATTCATAATCCTCAATATTTGATTTGTATCTTTCTATTTCACTTTTCCATTTTTCTATTTCAGATTGGTAAGTTTCAATTTCTTTTATCAAACCCGCTTCTTTACTTTCTAAGCTATCAAAAACACTCTCTAATTCATCCATTGAAGCTACAGAAAATCTTTTACAAAGATTTTCAACATAATTTTTTAATTTTTCCTTATCAAGTGAAACTTTAGATAATCCTTCTTCAATTGCCTCTGCTGTTGGCTCAATTACACCATGCGACTTACAAAAATTTTCCAACAAATCTTTAACTTTCGCCTGTCTGTCAGATGCTTTAACCAAATTTTCGTCTTTCTCAACTAAATATTTTTGCTGATTTTCTAATCGAGCGTTTAGTTCTTCATTAGCTGATTCTAGCTCAGCAATTCGTTGACTATAAACTTGTGATTCATCTGCTGATTTCTAAAATAAAATTAAGTAAAAATATACAAATTGTCACTGAATTATGAATTAAATTATCAATTACTTGCATAGCTTCCAGTTGTTTTTCCAAATTTTTAATTCGACTTACATACTGCGCTTTAATTTTAACAAGGGATTTACTTTCTCCAGGAGTCTTTTGTTGTTTTGAAGAATTTTCCTTCTCAGATAATTGCAATGAATTAATAATTGCTTCTTTTTCATTCAGTTGTTCTTTCATTGCTTGTATTTCTAATTTCAATTCTAATAAGAAAAATAAAAAATTGAATTAATATTATATATCAAAATTAAATTTCAATTAAACATACCTTTAGTATTATCATTAGAAACATTCTTTTTAATCTTTTCCAAACTTTCTTGAAGCAAAACAACCTTTTCTTGCAGCTGGGCATTTCGGGTACTCAATTCAAAACGAATAGACTCCATATTTTTCAAAGACTCTTCAAAATGTATTAGTTTGTTATCTTTATCAGTAATTTTCAATTTAAATTCTTCTTTTTCTGTTTCTAAATTCTGCAAAAGCGATTGCTTTTCTTCATTCCACTCTGTTTCTAATGTAGAAAATTTAAACTGCATTTGTCGCATTTCATCTCTCGTATCGTCCAATTGATCAACAACATTTTTCTTGCGAAGACTTAAATCTTCAGTCATCAACTACATAAAATATCAGTTATTAGAATATTTCAATTTATACAAATATAATTTATTCCAACCTGAATTGCTCTATTCCTTGCATCAATTACTTGATCTTTTTCCTTTACTGTTTCCTGTACATCCATTAGAGATCCTTCCAACTGCCGTATCCTGCTATCAAGTTCCATTATTTTATTATCCTTATAGACCATTTGTGCATACATTTCGTGAACATCAGCAACATTTCCATCGCCCTAACAAATATTTTAAATATTAACCAAAATAGTAATACCGAATTTATTAATTTCAAAATTACCTGACCAATAAGCGAATTATTTTTCTTTAATTCTTCAATTGATTCTTCCTTTTCTAACACCAGCTTTTCTAAGTTTTCTATTCTTGAATTTAAATCTTCTAAATTTTTTTCTTGTTTTTCGTTTAATAATCTTCAAATAAATAATAAATATTACTTTTAATATTTTGTAATCAAAATTAATTTTTTTAAATTTACCTGCTGTCATCAAGTTGTTTTCGTAACAAAATAAGTTTAGCACGACTTGATTGCTCTGCAACATAACTTCCTCGACTTCCTTCGGATGAAACATCATCTTCTTCATCCTTTAAATTTATATTACAAAAATTGTATAAATACAATAATATAATATAAATAATAATATAAAATAATTCACCCTTCGTAATGGTGATGCACAATCTCGGATTTGTTTCTTATTTTCACTTAATTGATTTGTTAGCTGGTTAATTTTAGCTTTAGTTTGTAATTTATATTTACTGTAACTCGCCTTATTTTCCTAAAATTAAATAAAAAGAATAAATATGCCACATTTATAACACTTAACATGCATTTAGCATTTTACCTCAATTAATTTCTCTTTTTCTACCAATTTAGCTTCATTTTCACGAATTACTTCCTTAAGTTGACTTATTAATTGATTTTGATCATCGATCCTACTTTCTAATTCAGAAGATCCCTAAGCGATAAAATTAATCAATAACGTAAATATTACAGATATAAATAAACAATATAAATTTACATTTTCCTGATTATTTTGGGATTCGCCCCAGCCCCACATCTTTGACGTTTGATTTTTTGCGCTTGATGTTGTTTACCTCAACCTCACTTAATCCTATTAAGTAAATTGCCACATCATCAAACCATAAATGCAAATATTAATGCAATTTAAGATATCTAGATAAATTAAAACAAGGAATAAAATTTATAACCTTTTTTCAATTAAATCAATTGGATTAAATTATTTAAATATCTCAAATTGTCTCCATCACTAACGTCTTATAGCTGACGGGAGTTACATAGATGCAACCCGGTTGTAAACATCAAATTCAGGAACAAGCATCACAACATGACAACGCTTATCTAAGAATAAATACGCATTATTACCTAATTTAAATTTTATGATATTTTTATTACTTGCAATGATTAAACAGAATAACGCAGCCAAACTTAAAGTGAAATAATGCACATTTGTATCGGATTGCGCACACATATCAGGTATCATACTTGAGGTAGCAGAAAATAAGGTCAACATTATCACTTCCGTAACTTAAATCTAAAGCAAGACCGATTCTTCAATCAAAGCAGAAAAATACGCATGCGCGTTTGTATCTTTGTCATGTGGAACGTTTGGAATGCTGATTATCAACAAAAGAAGTTATTTGCTTTATCATTTCATCAAAATAATCATTTTAATTCCTTCAGTTATTTCTCTGACACAGGAACATAACTTTACAGTACAGTCATCAAGTTTCATCGACTTAAACATGCGTGCAATAATATTTGGAAAAATAAAGTAAAATTTAAAAACAAAATCAGTTATTTATTTTATTTATTCATATCAAAACTCTTTCTATTGTATTTAGCTATCATCATTATGGAACATCACACCTGAGCCCTACCTGTGCCCTGCCTCAGGTGCCATTGACACATAAACAAGCATCACCCCAAAGTACCAATCACTGTCCCGAATCAACCAACCACGTGATGCGTTTATACGCCCGCGGCGAGGCTGCAAAACGGCCCTTGGAAACGACCCACACATACACGACGCCCCTGCATTGTTAATCAACTTTGAGGATAATTCGAACGAAACGAAACACATAACAATTTGTTAGCATATGTTGTTTGGCCATGACCATGTGATTCGACATTATTGAAGATGAAGTCACGTTGATTTAATTATTATCTACTCGTTTGAAACTTTCGTCCCGATCAAGATGGCGCCTTGGACTGTTCGGACGTTGTTAGTTTTTGATTCCGTCCCGCACTGCTCATTTATCCACATGATTGTGTAATGGAATCAACAATGCCACATTTAGGCTTAGTTAATCATATTTTCCGTTTGATCAAAGGAGTTTGTGCAACTCACTATAAACTTCACCATTTGTGTATTATTTTACTCTCGTGTTGTGTTTATTTGGAGGTCTCAGGTGAGTTGAGTTTTTTAAAAAATTAATTTTTTTGACTTTTAAATTTATATTTTTATTTTTGTTCTTCGTTATTGGTTAAATTGTTACTTGTTTTGACTGAAAATGAGATAACAAGAGCTATTTATGTCATTTCTATTCGTTTTTATCTTTTTTTTGAGGGAAAAAAATTAAAAACACATTTCGAAGTTTTAAGTCTGTGTTAAAGATAATTGAATTGAATGGTTAAGTAGAAATATTTCTATAACTGTAATTTGAAGTATTAATTATAAAAATAATTTATAGAAAACAGCTGCGAGAAGGGAGGAAGGAAAATTTCAAATGATCATGACTGTTTCCTTTTAATTGTGCGAGCCGAATTATTTTATTTACATTTTTTCAGATTGGTCTACAGGAAATGGCCGTTGCTTTTCTTCACTTTTATTCAGTTAAAAAATTAAAAAAATTTATTACTGTTGTTTGTTTTATTATTTTATTATTAAAAAGAAAGTGCTGATAGGAATTATGATAATTGGAAATGATTACACAATACAGACAATATAATATGGGAAAATGAGTTAAAAATGGAGTAATTCGTTACTAATCAATATGCGTGAAAAATTAGTGCTCATGGCAACCAAAAGAAACAAAAGAAATGGCTGCCGTTCGATAATCGCGTGGGTTTGAATAGCGATCTTTTTACGTAAATTTTGAAGGCTTTTAATCCTCTTAGAAATGGTTTCAGGATTAGAAATGTTGTAATAACTAATAAAAAAAATAAGCCTTTAATTTCAGTGTTTACGCAATTTTATTTTTATTTTTTTGTTTTGCTGGTTTCTATTTTTTAATTTTTTTTTTAAAATGGACGATATATTTTTTTAGGTGAAACAGTTCATCCTCCTCAGTTTCTACACGAGCCCTCTTCCTCAGGCGATTTGGTGAACGAAGGACAAAGCAAGATTTTACAATGCCAAGCAACAGGTGTCCCACCTGCCGAATACACATGGATGAAAAACAGAGATGTAATCAGCAACCGAAGTTCCGACACATTTTATGGTTTGAAAGTAGCGAAACAAGATGACGCTGGAGATTATCGATGCATAGCAGAAAATAAAGCAGGGGCATTACTCAGTGATAAACTTCAATTAGTTGTTGCTTGTAAGTTTGAAAATTATTTAAATTGAAATTCTTCACTTTTTATTGTTATTTATTTAACTATTAATTTTTTTATTATTATTATTTTTATTAGATATGAATGTAACTGAAAAAGAGAATGAAACAATTAGTATTCAACCGGGCGAAAGTGTTGTTTTACGCACATCTGGTATTGAAAGTTATCCAAAACCAATAGTAAAATGGATTAATGAAACGGGAGAAATTATTCGCAATACAAATTCTGTTGTTTTAATTGATGATCTACTGGTTCTGTTGGATGTAACGAATAATGGTTATTACAAAGCGAGAGTTACAAATCCACATACAGCGATAGAAGTAGAAACTGGTTGGCATTTTGTACAAGTTCGAGGGGAAGATGTTCGAATGTCAAAACCTGTGATAGTTATAGCGCCGGAAAATGTTGAAGTTTTAAAGGAGACAAAATCTGTGCAAATGCATTGCGTTGGAAATTTCAGGTAGGAAAATGTTTATATTTTAATTATTCTACTGGATTTGAGATTAAATACACGGAAATTTTGCTTATAAATCGTTTTTAAGGGGAAATTCAGATACCAGGACAGTTTTGTATGACTTTATCGTTGTTATTGACATGTGGTATTCACAAGTGTACTGGATTTCCGAATTTCCTCATTCTGGTTGAAATTCAAGCAAATTTAACCCGAATTTTAATTTAGTTGCAAAATTATTGAAATTCATATCCTTTTGATCAAATTTTCAACTTCCTTATCCAAGAATAGCTGCATTGTAATTCTGTTCCTTCCTTTAAACAAAAATACAATTCGATTTTTAATTTAGGGTTATTTGAACTATTTGAATGACGACAAACTATTAAATGTTTATTTAAGGTTGTTTATGTTCAATTCTAGATCTGATAATAAATAAAACATAAATTTAATAAATGTCTGATTTAGATCCGCTGAATTTGACCTCAGTTTAAATTAAGATATTCAAAGTGCGGAATAAAAATAGTTACAAGATTTAAGTTCTTAAGGGTCAATTTTTTTTTATTCTGAAATTTAAAACTTCGTAAGCAATTTTAAATCCGCATTCATCTAATTTTTTCTATCTGTCTAAACCTAGTGAAAATAACTTCCAAAGTGAGATAAATTTAATCTAGATAACTTGGGGCGTTTTTACTGTATTTTTAGTCGGTTGTGCCTCTTCTCGGTTGTATACAAAACGAGGAATGGAAAATGGAAAATGGAATGAGGATTTATAAATGCCGTTTAAAATTGATACAATTTAAATTTAACGGTTTTTATTAAACGAATCTGATTTGAATGTTGATTTTATCTAAGGCAGTTAAATTCCAACGGTATCTAGGGATACTTTCTGGTAGGGATGTACAAATAGTAAAGTGTAATGAGAATTTAAGATAAATAATGACCGCTCGGTCATAGTTATTCTTTTAGCCAACCCATAAACAGAGCAGATACTTCTCTCAGGAATAATTGCCGGGGTAGGACGTGAACCTAAAAGTTGAACCCAGTAATTCACAACTCACGAGGGAAACATCATGCACTTTGTTTAAAATAATTTGCTTGTTATTTCTAATGACGAGTAAAGAAAAATACCCGGTAGTTAACCGCTTTTAGTGATAAGATATCACTACACATGGTTGGTATCTAGTGTTTGCTGATAATAAAAATTCATATTTATATCACATCAGGGTGTTTTTATTGTTATAAAATTAATTTAAAAAAATAAAATGACTTTTTTTTTAATTTTACTAAAATATTGAGATATTCCATTATAAGAACTGATTTTTATTCTCTTAATTTTTATTTTCTTGAGAGATGGAAAAATTCAGATTCCCAGTTCACTTATGAATGGTAAAAACCTCATCAATTACGTTGTACTCATTCAAAACTGTACTGGATTTCCGAATTTTTACCAGTCTTGAATTTTTAACATTAATTTTAATTATTAATTTATTTATTGTCATTTAGGCCCTTAGAAAATTTAAGAACAGTTTGGAGTAAAGATGGTGTGCCATTAAGTTTAACTAACGTGCCTTATAGTATCGGTGATTTATGGAATCGAACACTCACTTTAACTAATTTGGATGATACACATGAAGGAATATATGAATGCAATATTAGTGTTGAAGATTCGGTCAGTACATCAGTAACAGCATCAGCAAATGTTACAATTTTAGGTACATAATAAAAATGTGATAAATTTCCATTTACGAAATAAATATTAAACATGAAAATATTATTTTAATAGTGAAACCTCACTTTGAAGTTAGTCCTAAAGAAGAAACAAAAGCTGACTTTGGGCGTAGTGTTCTGCTTCCATGCAAAGCAAGTGGAAAACCTAAACCAAGCATAAAATGGTTTTTAAACGCAAAACCAATCAATGTTTCGAAATCTGATGAACGTGTGACATTGCAAGAAGACTGCGCTTTGGTTATTAACGATCTACGGATGAATGATACAGGAATTTATCAATGTTTTGCTGAAAATTCTGCTGGTGAAGTGGCCATTTCTACCTGGTTAAAAATTAAAAGTAAGTGAATAATTTTATTTAAAATTACCGACATTTGTTAAAATTCAGTAGCTTTTGTGAATTACTTCAGAGCACACTGAAGTGTGCTTATAGTGTATTCCTACCGCCATCTGTTGCTTTTTTATGCTGATCAGTTGAAGGAACAAGAGTATTTAAATACGCTTTGATGTGCATGATGAATGAAACATCTGTTGATTTTACGTTACTACATAACCCTATTCTGTGCATAATATTGTTATTGAGGCTTCTGTTTACAGATTTAATATGGCTTATATCTTTTAACTTTTAACAATTTAGTAATTTTTCCTTTTCTAAGTGTCCCGAATGCTCAGGGAGTCTATGGCCGAGTCCATGAATGAAATAGTAAACGCTACTCGAATAAAATGTAAGGCTTAAATAATTAAATAATGCATTGAAATTTATTTTTGGTTCTCACTAATTAAATTAACAGCACAATTATAAATTAATGTTTATATTAAAGAATTTTTTTGGTTGTATATTTTATTTATTTTTTAATTTTTTATTTTTTTTTAGCTGCTGCACCGATTATTAAAGAAGGACCGAAAGATTTAACTGTTTATGATGGTAAAGATGCACAACTTCCATGCAGTGCAACTGGGTCGCCACAACCGAAAGTTACATGGTGGTTAAATGGTAGATAAAAATAGACATTTTTAAAATAGACAGAGATATATTCAAGATGAATATTTTATAGATTCAACAGAAATTACGAGTGCTGGTCGAGTGCAAATATTAAATAATGGAGGTTTATTGATAGCTGCTGTTCAACCTGTTGATAGTGGGCGTTATACTTGTATGCAATCTAATAGTTTGGGATCGGTTAATGCATCTGCATATCTTTCGGTTTTAGGTAAATTAATTTTTTTTAGATTTTTATGACTTTTTTTTATTTGAAATTTTTTTTGAAATTTTTTAAAATTATTTTATATATTTTATTTCAGTTAAAACTCAGATAATCCAACCACCAGTTGATACAAAAGTAATATTAGGCCATAAAGCCACTTTGCTGTGTCGAGTTTCTCACGATCCATTAGTATCGTTTGAACTAAAATGGTACTTCGATGGCAATGTTTTGACAGCAAACAAAGAAGATCGAATCAAAATTCGTAAAGATGGCACACTAGAGATTCAGGAAGCTCGCAATGTTGATATTGGAACTTATATGTGCGTTGTGGAGTCACCAGGAGGAGATGACACAAGATCGGCTAAATTGGATGTGATCGAGTTACCCTACCAACCGACAACAGTGAGAGCAGAATTATTACCTAATATACCAAAAGCTGTGAATGTGAGCTGGATTCCAGGATTCGATGGGAAAAGTGCCATAAGAAATTTCATTATTTTGAAAAGAGTTATGAGAAAAGAAGGTGAGATATTTATTTAATTATTTTTTGTAGAAAAGGGGCCATCCATAAATTGCGTCATGCACTTTTTGGCTGTGATATTCCCTAAAAAGGGATCGAAAATCAAAAATTTCTTCTGTGGAATCTTTGTTGGAAATATACTTTTGTGACAGCATTTTGAACAACTCCCCTCCTCCTTGTTACTTATTGTCACAAAAGTCTAACACCCCACCCCCGCTTCAGAGCGTGATGTCATTTATGGACGGCCCCTAATAAAAAAATATAAAAATATAAAAATAAAAGTGATTTGCAGTAGAAAAACAGTTTAACACAGTTGTGTATATTTAGATTATATAAAAAAATAAGGGGAGAATGGGGATTAATGACTGCTTCGCCTCTAAAAACTAAACACATCTGTCAGATGAAGAAGGGGTGGTTCCTGAACTATGCTTCATAGAGATCAGCAGTCGAAGCGACAGCTGTTGCTCCCTTTGATGAAATCCACACTTGAAAATTTTCCCCTATACAAATATAAAAAATAAAAAAAAAACAAGGAAAGTGTTTAGACTTAAGAGCACGCGTGGAGGGGGCTGATAAATCGGTTGCTGCACAAAAATTTTAATAATAAATTTAGAAATTTAAAATTTAAAATTAATTATAAAATTTTATTTTTAAATAATAAAAACATTTTTTATCACTAATTAAAATTTTTTTCTAATTTTTTATTTTAAATTTTACAGATCCAACTCCTGATCCTTTAGTCGACTGGGCAACGGTTTTAACAAACGTTAGTGCAGATCATCGCTTTGTCATACTTACAACTCTGAAACCTGCAATGAGTTATCAATTTCGTGTTAGTGCAGTCAACAGTGTTGGTGAAGGAAATCCGAGCGAACCTAGCAACAGAGTCACATTACCTCAAGAACGTAAGCTTAAACTTAGTTCTCTACTCATTATAAATGAAATTGACACTTTTCTATTATCTATTTATAGCTCCTACTGCACCTCCAGTGACAGTAGTTGGCAGTGCCAGATCTGCAACATCAATAATGGTTCAATGGCAGCCTCCACCCGAAGAAGATCGCAATGGAGAGCTGCGAGGATATGTAATAAAATATAACATTTTCGGATATCCGGAAGATTGGAAAAACCGCACAATAAAAAACGAAGCTCAACGAAGTTACATTGTAGATGGACTTATAACATGGCAATTATACGAAATCAAAATGGCTGCTTATAACGATGAAGGAGTGGGGGTGTTTAGTGACAGCATTCGTGTGAGAACCAAAGAAGGGGTTCCTTTAGAAGCACCCAAAGACGTAAAAGCAGAAGCGATTAATTCAACAACAGTAAAAATCTGGTGGAAACCTCCAAATCCTCAAATGATTAATGGCGTAAATCAAGGATATAAAGTTCAGTTATGGAAAGGAATGAAATTAAATGAAGAAATGGAACCTTCAAAAACAGTTCAAGTCCCTCCATCACCTGTAGATCAGGAAGCAGAACAATCGATTTATGTAGATCAGCTAGAGAAATATCAGGATTACTTAGTGACAGTATTATGCTTCACTTCACCTGGAGATGGGAAAAGAAGTCACCCAGTGCTTGTAAAGACTCTGCAAGATGTACCTGATTCAGTGTCAGCGTTTACTTTTGAAGATGTGAAAGACAAAACAGTTCGTATATTATGGTCACCTCCTGTGAAGACTAATGGGATATTACTTGGTATAATTAATTTATGAAAATGATAAAATTTGAGTTTTATTAATTAATTAATTTATTTATTTTTTTTTAATTAGCATATACTCTACAGTACTTTAAGAAAGACAAACCAGAAAGTTTAGTTGTAAAGAATTTAACAGCTGATACAACTGAATTGTTTGTAACTGATTTAATTCCAAGTACAAATTATACTTTTGAAATATTTGGTTGGACTGAAGTCGGTCCAGGCCCTTCCAGAAGCAGCACAATTCAATCTGGAGTTCCACCAGGTAAAATATTGAATAAAACATAAATTTATTATATTTTTATTTATTTTATTTTATTTTTTAGTTCTTCCGCACGCACCTGTTCGGCTTTCTGTGTCCAAAGTTGAGGCTTTTCTCGCTTTCTTACAGTTTAATCCGGGTTTTAATGGCAATACGTCAATAACAAAATATGAAGTCGAAGCACAGATTGGGCGTAGTGGGTCATGGGTATCAATTTGGGAAACTCCACCACCTGATACCCCAGTGATCATTATCAAGGATTTGATTCCGCATATGGAATATCGTGTTCGACTTACAGCGCATAACATTGTTGGTGCAAGTCCTCCAAGTGAAGGATCCCGTCCATTTCAAACGCTTCAAGCACCTCCTTCACGACCACCACATAGTGTAACTGTACGAGCAATGTCAGCTACTGCATTAAGAGTCCGCTGGACGGTATTTAAGAATTAATTTTAAAAAATGTTTATTTTAAATTGAATTAATTTTTTTTGTTTTTATTATAGCCTTTGCCGCAAATCGAATGGTATGGAATTCCCCGTGGATACAATATATCGTATCAAAAGAATGATAATGAGAGTGCGAGTCATTT
>JAQFZN010001559.1:0-15151 GCA_034687075.1 Geophilus carpophagus
TTTTATTTAAAATGAAAATTGCGAAACTATGAATTTCTGCAGGAAATTATATAAAATAGTGAAGAAATAAAATGACTCGATGAATCACCAGCCAAGCGCATTGTCACTCACATGAATCACATGATTAATGTATTGTAAAACATTAAACAAATCCCTTTTCAATTTACTTCAAAAATACTTGCTATCAATAACATAAAACATGTCTCCACCAACCATTTCACTGGACCTCATTTCACAACATGTTTCCATTCATCTTTCTATTTTCTATTCTTAAAAAAATTATACAATAGAAATAAAACGTGAACAAGAAACTTCCTTCTTATTTTCAGAACGATATAAAAAGAAAAAAATAATAATAATGAACAAAAATAAAAAAATGCCACGCGACCCCTTTCACATAACACTAAAACGGAGAAAACAGATAACAATCACAAGTTAATTAACCAAAACACAAATGCCTAATCAATAACAACACTTCCCAAAAAGATCATTAAACACCAATAGAATAAGAACCCAGAAAAAAAAACAAATTACAACTTTGCATTCTCGCCCCAATTAAAACTAATACGACCTATAATCAAACCTCCCATTACCTTCCTTTTAACTCAATAAAACTTTAAAAAAATTCAAAAAAACTCACCAATAACCAAAATAATATGTCGGAATTCTCCTTCTCCTTGCACTTAAATTAGCTCTTGGAATAAGATGAGATTTTCCAAGCGCAAGAATATTGCCACACACTACTGAATTCATGTTTAACGTCTCCATCTTGATCCATAAAAGCCAATTGCATCAGTCGATCAACACCAAAGTCAAAAACTTCAAACAACCACTTCCCTCTTTGCTTCCTTTAAATTTCGGCTTAGTTCATTCGTCAATTCAAACCAAGGTAAGTGAGGAAGATGGAGGGGACCACCTGAACAGGAAACCTCACCATTCACCAATGACAAAGTTCGATTAATCCCTTTTTTACCTCCTACACCTATTTAACTAACAGTTCAATGAATTGCGAGTCTCCTTCACGTCGTTGACACGCGTGCAAATTTAGGTTAATGTTCCGTCAAAGAGAAAAATCCATCAGAGAAAAACACACAATTTTTTCCTAAGCTGTGTGGTATTGTCCTTTATCAGACAAAAGTTCACAACCTGCATCAAATGAGTCTCTAATCACAACACGACTTCTGTTGAATATGCAATTGACACTAGTTCAATGTATCCACGGTCACATTTCCATATCTCATCATCATCATCATCCTCGTATCAGCACTGCATTCAACTCTCTTCACCAATGATTCACTCAACATCCATAAACAGAGAACCAAGCATTGCCAGTTCCAACTTATACCTGCAATTTTCTCTCTCCCAAGGCCACCAAGCCTTCAACGTGTGCCAAAAACGAGTTGTGAGCGCCCTCTTAGACCCACTATAAGGTCCCCTCCTACAAGAAACGAGGCCAATAGGAAACAGTGCCGAATAGAAAATTGTCCACAAAACTCGCTTGCGCACTATCAAAACTATTTAAACTAACCGGTCAATCCAGTTTGTTAATTATATGCACGTTCAGTTCGCACGCTACTACTTTCTTTTTTCTTTAAATTTATACAGATTATAGAAAATTGTTTTTAAAAAAATCCTTGCTAATTTCACGCCATATTACATTTCTACTTAAAAAGATTGCAATTTATTTCTGACGTTTTCTTTTTATATTTTTACCTTTAGATGTCCTTCCTCGAGGAGACCTATAACGCTAATCTTATCACTCACCAATTTACAACTTTTAGCCAACAAATTCAGGAAGTCCATCCCATCAAAAAGCGCAGAACCCGAGATCGAGACCGGAAGTCTATTTTTTTATATATAATCCTCCGGGGTCTTAGGACATAAATCAATTACAATCAAGTAGTAGTAAAAAGTCTGTTGTAAGAATTAGGACAGAAAAAAAATTGATAATTTAAAAAAAATTGAGGAAAAAATTGAAATAAGATTTTTTTCTGTCTCAATATTTTAATTATTATGAGTCAATAAGGTTCAATCACATGATTCGAAAATAATTTCATATTAAAATTCATTTCCTAGTAAATTAAAATAAATTTAATAAGAAAAAATGAAAACATCAACTTCCTACCCTTAAAATATTCTAATTTTGCATCAGCTGATTTTATACTACTAAAATAGGAAAATACTATTCAATTTTACCATACCTTAACATGTACATTGTAGCACGAACTTCTTGAACTTCTAACCTAAAAAAAAAGAAAATAAAACAAGTATTAGCGAAAATGTTCCATTATTAAAAACATATTTTCTCATAGTTATGAATCTAAAATTTTATTTTATATCGTAAAAGTGTTAGTAAAAGGTTAAAATTCACTAAATTAGGGAATTTTGCCTCGCATCTGTGCATTAGTGTGATTAAATGGCAGGAATAAGTAGGAAAATATGTCAACAGACAACAACAAATTTCTTTTATTTCTCACACTATAATATTAACCTAAACCATTAATTTTCATTACAACGTGCATGTTACTGGATTTTTGGGAAGAAAAACCGGCGGGTTTTATAAGTGTCGATTAAAAAATCCATTAATTATTCTACACGAAACTAGTTTTTTAAAATTTCATATTAAATTGCGTAACGGCTTTTAATTTTAAAAGCAAAACATGATGTGAATTAAAAATGCTTTTTAATTCCCGGAAAAGCAATCTAAAGGAAAAATCCCTTTATTTCACACTCAACTTTCAAGGGCACTTGTCTTGGTTTTCCGGCTTCGAAAACCGCAAACATGAGAAAAATTTCTTTTTTTTCTTAACGTTTTTTTTTTATTCCCATTTTTTAAATTTGAATTTTTTTTCTTAAATTGTGGAAATTAACCTAATTATTTAGAGAAATTAGATTAATTGCACTTAAATTTCGTGATATTGAATATATAACTTTAATTAACTTTAAAATTTTTTTAAATAAAAGTAAACGACTTAATTCAATTAAGAGAAAATTAGAGATTTAAATTTTAATAGAAAAAATCCAATTTAATTAAATTAGATCTACATAATATTAACCTACAATATTAACCGTTAGCCAAATCAATAAAACATAAAACCAATAACATACACCACCAAAAAAAAAAATCCAAAAATTTTCCACAACTGAAAGCCATCTGCCATCCTTATATAAATCTCCATAGTCTCTTGAATCAATATTTGAGTATAACATTTCAGTTGAGACGAAAGACGACAGCAACTTGTTTTCTTAAATTGAAATATGAAATACAACATGAAACAGCACTTTCAATTCTCAACATATTTCTTTCTATCCCTTTCAACAAAAACAAAAACAAACAAAAAAATACATTTCTACACAAAAATCCTTTTTTATTTCCTCCCTAAACTATAAATAATAAATAAAAATATTTTTAAAAAACATTATTCACACCCAGATAAAAAAAATTCATTTTTTCATTCCCAAAAATGACAAAATGAATCACCCCTCCCTGTATACGAGTCTGTGGGGAAATGTGATGATACTACAGGGAGGAACCAGATTGCACCGAGACATGGATTTTCAATGGGTGTCCTTTTTTCCCCCTCTCAAGGATATCCATCAGACAACCCCAATGTCATGTGACTTGCTCTCTCTCACAGAAAGCACAAATCGCATTAATTATGCAAAATGTAGGCACCAAACCGTCGACTGTCGGCATTTTTTTGCACAGTAAACAGTGAAATGCAGCAGAATAAACAGACAACTGATAAATGCATCTTAACAAGATTCCCATTTTTTCCCTACTCCAACCCTGACCCTGTCGCCAGTTTTCTGAGCAGAAAATCCACAGCAAACGGCGGGAACAAATTTGCAAAAATAAATAATTCATCAAAAGCAAAAAATATACAATATAACAGCAAGGAGGACAGAGTAAACAAGTCTCTCCCTCAACACAACTTCCTCCTATTCTTTCTATCAACGTGAGAATTTGTTTTCAGACGGGAAATCCGTATTACAACATCAAATGACAGGCTCGGTTTGTTCAAGGCACTGCCCAATGCTCATGTACGTGAGCAAAGCGACATTCGAAAAGAGAGGAGGAAGAGAAATGCCAAGGCAGCAGCCATGACTGCACCGAATCGATAAAGGGAACCATGGTCAGAATAAAGCAAACTGAGAAAGAGTTTATGAAAATTTTAAACATTAGAGACAAGAATAATAAAGAAAAAATAAAATAAATATGCAAAAAAGAAAAAAAATACAATATATCCACTTAAAATGTATTATCTTAATGTTTCAGCAGTGCACGGCTGATTTAGTCCCTAATAATAGGATTAAAACATGGAGTGCAGACCCGAAATCGTGTTGGCCTATAAATACAATTACATTATCAGTTCATGGCCAAACACCATCAATCCATTAGCATTTAATATCTAAATGTGTATCCTTTACATAAAATTTTAATATTAAAAAAATTCTTTTAGGTTCACTAACCTCACTTACCCTTTAAAAAAAATGAAATTTCAAAATGGAAATAGGAAAATGTGACAGGAAAAGGTTAGGTTTGAAAAATGTAAACAATATTTTTTAAATTATTTATTTATTCAAAAAAAATAAACAAATAATAATAAAAATTTACAACTAAATAAATAAATAAAATTCTTACCTGTTCATGATTATATTAGACGGAGGTGGCGGGATGGGTGGCGGCAGGTCATCAGATTCCCACGTCATTTCAATCACTTACATCACGACATACGAGTAGTCACTCAAACACACACACGCTCACGTGAGGACAATGGAGAGAGACAACAAGAGGATGAGGAGGTGCACAAGATCGGTCAGAATCTGCAGCCGCAACGATGGGTCAATTAAATCGCCTTACTCACTCGTTCCCTTCCAAGTCAATTCAAACATAACACTACACACTACACACTTCACGTTGCACCCGAGCTGAGGACCGAAAATTTCGCTTTTGGACACTCGCCACCATCTCTATGAAAACAGCGCTGGTGGCGCGCGTGTGCAAGAGGTAGCTTGTCGTTTATTTTTTTTATTTTTCCTTTTTTAACACAAAGCTTCACAACCCTGTGATGGAAGAATGGATCGGGTCGTGCAATTGATTGCCATTCAAAAGTAGCGCAGTCCGTGTAAATTTAGGGCGGATGGTGTGTGTATTAACAGCTCAACTCAGCTTCATTGCTTCGTTTGTTGTTGTAGTCGTCACGTGACTAATTTTCTCTTCCCCCATAATCGCGACTTGATCAAATGAGTCATTTAATTAGTCTTATTATACCCCTCCCTTACTGTGTTCTTTAATCCGATTTATAATTCAGTTATATATTTTTATAAATTAATTTTAAATATTGTTAAAAAAAAATTTTTTTTGAAAAATAACGGTCAAATTCCTGTTTCCTTTCTTTGTTCTTAATCTGGAAATTAAATTTCGTTTAGAATTATCTTCAATTAACTTAGCTTGCTTTCATCTTTATGGTTAACGCCCACAGTTTTTAAAATGAAGGTGAAGGCCGTGCTTGGCAGTGCCAGATAAAGATTTTTTTTCTGGGACAGATAACAACAAGCAAGTTTTTCTTCATTCTTCTTTCATTTCGTTTGATTTGTTAAGCGCTGTGACGTTAGCGCCATCTAGGGAGAGATTGTTTAAGTTGAACCTAATGTTTTGATTCATAGATGCAGTGAAAAATTAGGTCAGGAAATACAACTGTAAATAATCTAATTAAAAGCTGGTTTAGTCTGATAAATGTGATTTTCAACCAACTAAAACGATATTAAAATAGAATTAATTACATTTCCGGCATAATTAAGCGAATTTTCGCAACGGAATGCTCTAAAAATTCGATTCAAAAAAACAAATTTTGTAAATAAAATAATAATTAAATCTTAAAAAAAAAAAAAAAATCTGTAAAAATAAAAATTCTTATTAATAAATTTAAAAAAATAATATAAAATAAAACAAATACAAAATTATAAAATTTAATAATCTAATGCACTAAATTAAAAATCAGCTGATACAGTTCGAACAAAGCACAAAAAAGGAAACAGATCAAATTTCAGATCTATAAAACCTAGATTACATTATATCGAAGATGATTTAACACATTTCAGATAAAAAAAAAAAGAATAAAAAGTAAAAAAAAAAAGTCCAAAACATTCACTGTCCTTGTGAATACACAAAAAATCCTTGACATGAAAAGTAAACATCCTTCAAACTTTGAACTCCAAATTCGAAAATGAAGACAAAAAAGAGTAATTAAACTTCGTTAAGTCATCTTCATTTGAAAATATAATAACTGCAAATTAATATATGTAATAAATATCTTTATCAAACAAACCTCCATTTTTTTTTCAAATTTTCACATTTTCAAATTTTTTAAAAACACAGATCTTTCAACAAAAAGATTTCCATGAATCGCAAATAAAAATCACACATGGATACATCTAATGAGAGAAATGAACATTTCTATCAACACCTCACTAATCTTTCAAGGTTTTCCCCTCTTTTCCTCATCATGTCTTGAGGTTATCTAGCAACAGTTTTCTCCTTTTTAAGGCCAACAACATTTTCTTAGTATATGCCAAACCAGACCCAACACTACTTTAATGAATGTGGCAGCTGCCGCCATGTCTCCAAGGTCCCATTCAAAAATGGACAAAAGTGTTTGAATAAATTAAAAAAAAAAATAAAAAGTAAATAAAAAAAATATTTTTTATGGTAATTAATTTTTCACTTAAATTTTGTTCAACGTATAAACTGTATCTGGGATTTTAATCTGTAATTAAGAGTAAACTTGGAGTTGCCTAACAGCTGGAAAACAAGACGGATCTATTATACCCGCACTCAGCTCATTCATATGTACCCCAATTGCACCCAGTGAGAGAATGTGCTTTTCATTAACTGCCAAACCCGAAACACATACTTGAAGATAAAAATAAAATTTTAAAAATTACGCATTTCAAATAAGGATTTGTTTGTTTTGAAAACAAGGATATTTACTTAAGATTACTGTGTTATGATAGCCGAGTTCTAATAACGGGTTATGCATTTAAAATAGTGACTTTGATTGAGTAACTTAATTTGATATTCTTTTTTTGAGACCACATGGCATTTTTGTATTATCAAATTGCAACCTTTTTACATGTAAAATGTTGCTTTAAATGCCGCGTGGGATTCAGTTTAATTCATGTGGGTGTTTTATGATTTATATGACAATTGAAGGAAATAAAATATATTGTTTAAAGTGTTTGGAGATATTTTTAGTTACCTGCCATCCTTTAGTTGTTTTAATTCACTCATCTCAAATTCAAATTTGAGTTTGTTGAAATCGCATAGTAAGCTGTCACGTTCCTGTTTCAACACCTTCACTTCTTGCTTCAGAACTTTTATCTCTGAGAATTGTTTCTTTATCAGTCTTTCTTTTTCTCTCATAACTTTCTGTAACTCGTCCAGACATGTTGTCTCGTTGACAGTTGTTTCAGAGCCTTCCATCATCGCATCATAAAAACACGTCCGCCAGCTCTCATACAGTGCGCCATAACGGTAATTTGAAGTGCCGCGGAAATACGCACAAAAAATTTATTTTGATAATAAAAATAAATAATGTAGATAACTGTTAATACAAAAAATTATAATAATATTTTACTTTTGTATGTAATATATATTAAAATGTTTTAAAATCTTTTTGAATTTATTTTTAACCAATAGAAATTAAATATTTCTTCTGTTCTGCTAGTGACGTCAAATTTTAAAGCTTTGATACTACAAATACTAAACGTATGACGCAAAAGATCTCATTGATCATATGATTTGTCTAATAATGGAGGTGGGTGAGTTGTAGATATTTTTTTAAGAACAGCTGAAACCAAAATGACTATGAGGAATCATATTTATAACGTGCCTTTGATTCCACCCGATCTGCGAAGAGAGGAAACAGTCAAGCAAATTGCAGATTCTTTAGAACATCTCGAAAAAATTGCAGACGATATATTTAGCAAAATAAGTAAAAAAGTTGGTGAAAATAAAGCAAGACTGAATGGCATCAGTCAAAGAGCAGCAATTGCTCAAGCAAAAATTGACAAATTAAAAGGAAGCAACAAAGCTACAAAGGTAATTAGCAAAAAAATCATTCCTAGAATTAAATCATTATAAAACTAAAACAAAAAAATATTCACAGGTGTTTTGCAGTCCGAAATATCCACATTCTGAAGAATATAAGTATTATGAAGCTATTTTTGCAGCTAGTAATGCATTACTAGAAATTGAAAGAAGTGCTCAAAAAATTACAGCTAAACATCAACATCTTGACGATAAAGTGTTGAAAGAGAAACTTCATTTTTACAATTTACATTGGAATTTTTCAAAAATAAGAACAAATAAAGGAACTGAAGAAGGATTAGGCAGATTACCAAATGATTTAAAATTTGTTAGCTCACTTTTGTTATTTAATACAGCAGAAAGCCCGTAAGTATGTTTTAAAATCACGTAAAACTAAACATTAAATCTAAGTTTTTCAACAGCTACCAAAAATATGTTATGTCGGATCCATTACGTGCAATTTCAAAGACTAAAAAGACAGCAGATGCAGAAGATGAAGAAGGAATTGGAGCAGCACCTCTTTCTATTGCACAAGGAGAACAGCTGGAAAGACAAATAGGCGATAATTTTTTCTATCAGCCTGGTTTGGGTCATGTACCAGAAATTGATGTTCCAGTCGATTTACCTTATTTACCGGGTTAGTAACAAGTTTTCTAGTCTTAACTATTATTAACATTATTTTTGTATTATTTGTTTAGGTATTGCAGATGATATGGCATATGTTGGAGATATAGGACCCACAATTGCACCATCAGTTCCTATTGCAAATCTTCCTATTCTTCCGGATATAACTCCGGACTCTCCATTTCCTGCTTTAGATATTCATTCACAATCTTCGCCATTCCCACCTCCACCAAAATCAGCTCCCTCTCTTCCTCCGCCGCCACCACCACCTGCTCCACCTACAAGTGTATCTGCAACACAAAATGCTGCTCCTCCGCCACCACCTCCACCCCCGCCGATTGGTGATACAAGTGTCTCAGCACCTGCAGCTCCTTCTACAGAATCGAAATTACGTGAAGCACCTATACCTGTGACAAGTCCAGGAGATGCTCGATCAAATTTGCTAGAATCAATTCGTCAAGCTGGTGGAAAGGCTGGGGGAAAGTTACGAAATGTAGAAAGTCGTAAAATTGAAGCTAAAAAGAAGAAACAAGAAGCTCAAGCTGGAGTTCCTGAGGTTGCTGCTGGTGATTTAATGTCAGATTTGTTTAATAAGCTTGCTATGCGACGAAAAGGAATTTCGGGTAATAAGAAAAACTAATTTTAATTAATTCTTATAATAAAAATAATAATAAAATATCATTTTGACTTGAATAGGAGCAAAGGCTGAATATGGTGGATCAGACGACATTACTGATTCATCTTCAAGAATTCCACCGCCACCTAAACCAGGATCTGCTGATGAAACTTCAGATTCAGATTGGGATTAACCAATTAAAAAAGAATTTTATTAATTATTGTTAATTGAAATAAAAGAATGTTAACCAAAAGAAAAAAATATTTTTAGGCTTTAAAATACAAATTTTGTTTTTAATCATTTCAAACATCCAAGTACCGCTTTACACGTTAATTAAATATTGCTATTCACATACAAAAGAAAAGCAAATATAAGTTATATATTTAAAAACTGAAAATATGTTTGCATTTATATAATTTGCACACGCAATGCAATGAGATTAATTTGATACTTACGATGAACATAGAGATCACGTGCATGGCAAAGACAAGAATCAAGTCAATTACAAAATAAGATTCTTATTTTCATCCCTAATAAATTCCCAGAAATAAGTAAATATTCTCATCCAAGGCACAATGAGACATGTTAAAAATTCAGGTTCCTTTTGACGAATATGTACATTAGTATATAGTAAATAGTTTGGAAGAGATTAATTTTTACGTAGCTTATTTACGTGAATTTATACCAGAAGGATAGACCATTCAGATCCGAAAAAAATTATAAAAATGGCGTATCCTTCTCGTATGATCTAGACTTCACTACAAAATATTAATCAAAATTATTCCATCTAACAAACAAAATTATATATCTAGATAACTATAAACACATTTTTTCTACCGATTACATATTGACTAGAAATATATTTTTAAAAAAACTGGACAAAACAAACAATAATTATTAAATATATAAATAAAAGTCTAAACTAAGAAATAAATATGACAAAACAAAAAACAGGTGGTTGACAAGTAAGATTAAAGGTGTTGAAAAATAAGTTGAAGAGATCGTGGGGCAGCTATTGGCTTACACAAAGTAGAACGAACGAGATCCAATTCACAGCCACGTTTGAGGGAATATGCGTCTTCCTTTTCCAAAAGATCCATTAATGGGCATCAAGACTTCATCGTCCACCAACTGAAACAGACAAGTTCGTTGAGGTCGTTGAATTAATTAGACTGCTAGTAGATGAGTTGATATCTTCCAATCAATCAATCCTGTTTTATTCAGACTGAAAGGAACAATATACTATGGCACCAGTTCCCTTTTCAAAACATTTTGCACATAACAGATGCACACAATACGAAGAATCAATGCAAAGGTATTTTTGGCACCGCATTCTCCTATGAATAATTGTCCTTCCCTGTCAACTGGATGGTTTCAAAAGGGTTGTCGCTCTCATTCTGCAACAGAATAACCACAACTTAAAAAAAGTTGGTTCCATCTTCTTTTGCCATTCACAAAATTCCTTGAGTCGTTGAATAAATATAACCATTGAAAAACTTCAAGTAATTGCAAAAAATTAATATTAATAAATATAAAATAAATTAAACATAAATAAAATTAAACTTTTTAAAAAATGAATAAGCAATTGAAATAACAAAAATTGTGCTCAAATGTTTCAAATATAATTCTAAGATTTGAAAAAAGAAAATTTGTATTTTTTCTCGAAGTTGTTCAATTTTACTTTTCTATTTCCAAAGGAGGACAACTCAGACATAGGTGAAAAGAAGCAATTAAGTGAGTTAATCAATTTTTCAGTCTCAAAGGATTAGTTGATTTCTACTAGACCTGATTTAAGTGCTAAAAAATATATGGTATACCTTATTCCCTGTCATAGATCTTAGTTTGTTGAACAGTAGATTACTCTTGCTAGGCTTATACTGAATGCTGTCGAAATGATCATCTTCCTCGTCATCAATTGCGCAACTTTCTGCAGGTGGTAATTCGCCATCTTTGGTGTTTGATGATTGCACTAATTTCATGTATTTATATTCGAGCCTTCAAAAACAAAATACAAATTAAAAATCGTCTAAAAAAAGTTAACTATATCTAATACTTTCTGTTTTTCTTCCAAAAATAAATCAATAAAACGATCATAAATAATGCGATAGCACTAGCTACAAGCCCAATCAATTTTAACTCTTTTGGAATCATCGAGCACTGTTGAGTTTTATTTTTAACCCATTGTGGAAGTAAGCAATGTTTCGGTGCAATAAAATGAATCGTTTGTTGTCCCTTAATGCATTCTCCTTTTACAACCTGATAAGCAATACAATAAAAGTTTATTTCCCTTGATGCAAATAATGATTTTATCATTAAGTTACCTCAAAATCTTTATCAGTACAAGTAGCACATGCATGCCTTGTGCGCCATAATAAATTAAAATTACATCCATCGCAAGTGCCATCTGGACAATCACGAGGTAAACTAATTCTACCATTTCCTGGTTCATTTGTCTTACATTGTAATGTGATGGTTGTTGATCTGCCTTTCGGACATGCTTGAGTAGTGCTGTATAAATTGATAACATCTAATTGAAACGCAATTTTTAAAATTGTAAATATGAACTTACATCGGTGAAGAATAAAAAAAATTGAGATCTGTTGTTTTACCCATTTCTAGATCTAAAAATGAAAATTTAATTTGAAAATTACTACAACAAAAAAAGATTGTTATCCACCTTTTTCTTCATCAAATAAATCATCACGAATAAAAATATCCCCTAATTTTTTATCTGGTGTAACTCCAAGTAAATGATCTCCTAAACTAAAATTTAGAAAAAAAAAGTTTGAAGTCAATAAGAAAAAAATTTAACGTAATAGTAAAACAAACCTAACAGATTGCGTAGATAAAGAAATATCATTCATTAACTTTGGTGGCACAATGGTTGATCGACAGATAATTGATTCAATATTGTTTTCAGACCCTTCCAGTTTCTAAATAAATAAAAATCAAATTTATTTTCATTTTATTATTAAATTTTTTAAGATTCTCAATACTAACCAAATGACTCGTTACATTATTTCGACAAACAGTAGTTCCAAAAATTTCTTTACCGCATAAAGTGATGTTAAACAAATGATAATACTGAGTGCCATTAGCAGTAAATAATGGATTGCCTTTAACAGTATGATAACTATAAAAAAAATTAATTAGAAAATTAATACAAGACTTTTAATATTAATAGTTACCCGGTCAATGCAGAAAAATCATAATCCTTTCCATCTACACTCAATTTACAGTCACTATAACAAGTCTGACCATCTTTGCTGCGTAATCCTGTACCGCATTGATGACACGACTCTTCACCATATGCCATGAAATTCGACACATAAGTATCTTCTGGACATTTAGAACACTTCGTAAAGTTACTATCAAAATATTGACCAGTACCGCACGGTATACATCTAAGAAAAAAAAAATTAATTAAAAATAATCAATTAATATAATAAATTAAAAATCATATTAAAAAATATCATCTACAAGTAATATAAACTTACGCATTTCTTATTGATCCAAGATGACACTTGATGCACTCTGATGCACCTCCTACGATAGCATTGGTGACACTAATAGAATAAATTTTTGCTCCGTCATAAATTAAATTACGCGTATCAGTGGAGTCGAAGGGCATCGACTCATCCCAGATAAGTTTTTGGAACATCCACGTGAACACATAAGTGTCATTGTGTTTAATAGCATGAGTAAATGTCTGTTTAGGCTGAGTGCTATTCCATGTTTTTATCACAGACACACCTCGACTATTACTACCCTAATGAACGTCGTAAAATAAAAATAAAGTATAAATAAGGAATAAAAACAACTTTTATATATTATTATTTTTTTTTTCTTATTTCCAACCTGCATAAAAGTGAATTCACATTTTGAGCTACAGTGCACTTCAAAGGTGAATGTAATACGAGAAACATCAACTGATTGTCCGTTGACAATTCCACCTATGTTATTGAAACCAGGCACTTCCATGTTTAGAATCAAATAAGCGCCATCCGTGTGGTAAGTGGCACTGTGAACATAAGTTCCAGCAGTTTGCCATCCAATTTCTGAATTACATCCATCTACACAGCAATAAAATAGCAATAAAACGTATTAAATTGCAATAATAAAAAACAGCTTTAATAAAGGATTAAAATTACTAAAATGATACCATTAATACTCATGCACTTTGACATCATGTTATCAGGAAGGTTATTCCATGTGTTAAATTTATATTCATATTTAGGCATAGTGTTAGGTGGACATAATTTACATACTGAAAATTAAAAAGAATTGAAAAGAAAAACATCCCCGTTACAAAAGATTATTAGATTAGTAAATATTATTTGTAGTTGAGTAAATGTAATTATTAGTTGGTTACTTACACCCATGACCATTAGAATAGTGATTTGAAGAACAAATAGTACAAGAGTTATTTGAATATTCCATGCCAGGACTACAAGGCAGACATACTTGTTTCTTGCCAGCTGCAGGAAGTTTAACTGCGTCAGATATGTCATCTCTACATATTTTTGGCTCAATCCATTTATAAAGAACTTGAGTCTGTTGTTCAGAAAAAGTTAGTAATAATGTTTCAAGTGCCATGCCGTATTAATTATATGAGAAGTAAATAAATACAAGGAAAGTATATTAGTTTTCTTATCAGGTTGTGGCGTCAAGTTATCTTATTGCGTTTTTCATTAATGTTTAATTAAAGCCTACCTGTTTCTGCTCGTCACATGATGTGTGTATGCTGTAAAAATCTTTTTCTGTACAAGGCAAGCGCTGGAAACATTTGTCCGAACCTTTCCCTGCAATTAAAACGTAATTAATAAAAATTAAAAAGTGAAATTAAAAATTTTTAAAAATTCTGCTTTAAAATGAGGTAAATTTGTGAGTTTTGAGTTTTAATAAAATTTATTTTTATTACTTTCAGCTATCGTCTTTAAAAATTGTATTTGTAGAAAATATCTTTCACTTGTTCCGTTAAATTTGCATTACTGAATTTTTAATTATAATGAGACAAAACCACCACGGAATTGAATTTGAAAAAATTGCAGAGAAAATTTATTTATTAAGTGCACACTATCTAGCTTAATCGAGTTACATCCAATGCATAATTGAATAAATTACCTGAGTAATGTGTACTTGGACATGGTTGACATTTTGCCGACCCTTTAAGTGCGTATGTGTTTTCAGGACATTCAAGACAAAATTTTGCTCCTTTATCACTGTAACTTCCCCCAGGACATTCAATACATACAGAAGAATAAGCAACACCTAAAAATAAATAATAAATAGTAAATTTAAACTGTTAGAACTAAAAATTAAAAACATGAAAATAAATACATAAAAAACTCTGAATCATCTCCATATAAACAAAATGTCAAATACCACCTGTATTCATAATGTCAATGCTAATCTAGATCACAGACATACAATAACCTTTATGCTTATCGTACACTTTTCTCAGAACTGAAACTAAAGTTTTTTTTTTTAATTTAATGTAAATAGCAATAATTAGCGTAAATTTTAATTTTTTAAATTATAATTAACGTATATTTCAATTAATTAAATTCCATTTACCGTATATTTCAATTAATTAAATTCTATTTACCGTATATTTCAATTAATTAAATTCTATTTACCGTATATTTCAATTAATTAAATTCTATTTACCGTATATTTCAATTTTTTTAATTATAACAGGATTATTCTTTTGTTCATCTTGATCAGATGCAACTCCAATTGTTTTCCAATGTAAGACATTTAGCCCAGTTTTTAATGGAACAGTTGCTTTTTTCCATTCAGTGCCATCAGTCATGGTT
>JAQFZN010001560.1:0-15148 GCA_034687075.1 Geophilus carpophagus
TGGTTGAATATTGGCAGTACAATATTGGTTGAATATTGGCAGTACAATATTGGTTGAATATTGGCAGTACAATATTGACTGTGTATTGGTATTGTAATATTAGGTATATATTGTTTTGCCAATATTAGCTAGATATTGGTTAAATATACATATATTGGCCATTCAGTAACTATGATAACCAATATTGGCCCAATATTAGCCCAATATAACATGTTAGCTGGGACTAATCTTGCTGTTAAAGCGTAGCATCAACAATGGCTGGCATTGGTTGGTACAACATATACAGGCATCTATGTCCTTTTTAAAGAACTACAAAAGGAGCAGACAACAGTTGAAGGAAAGACCAAGAATATTATAAGAGGTTAACCTAGACCACCACAAAAAAACACTTATAACAATTATTTATGGCGAGCTGATATTCAAGTGTTAGTTAGGCTTTCTTAGATGTTGCTCATAATTTATGATTCTAATTTCCATTCTCCTTTTTTAAATAAAATAATTAATTATGATTTTTAGATATTTTGTTATTAGTTGTCTTTAGTCATTTTGGAATTAGACTTTGTCATTAGATATTTTGGAGTGCACCCTTAAAAGACAAGTGGAATATAATTAACTACATGAAAAGAATTGATTTTTGCCTAATAATCATGGTACAGTAAGACCCTGCTTAACATTGGGTATATGTTCCAATCAGTTCCAGTGCTAAACAAAACAGCGTTAAACGAGGCCATGTTAAATCGCATTGAAATTTCAAGAAATACTAACACCCCATACAATTTCAAAGAATACTGAATACCGCATAACTGAAACAGCAATAAGCGGGGTCCTACTGTTTTTATATGAATCTTTTCTCCTCTCGATTGTCATCTGAATTTTTCATTATCCGAACCATCTTTGTCCTACTTGAGTCCGGTAATCAAGGTTCTACTGTATAAAGATACTTCACATCTTACTTTTTTGTTGTACTGTTACAAATTGGTGGTCAAAGTTTTTTTTTTTTCTTACTACATCAACTCTTTAATTGGTACTTAAACTGACATTGCCATAGAAACAAGTTGAATGTCAATACACACAAATATGGATACAGTATATTCAACTTTAATAGCTTCAATCTTGAAATCATGACAAACAATCAACTCAAGATCTCAGTCAACAATCACAAACTAGACTGCACTCCAATAGTTATTTAATAATGTAAACATGTGGTATTCATGAATTCAACTGTAGCCAGTCAGCTATTAGACTTCATTCAATCGATCCATCTTCTCTTAAAATAAACAAATTCATTCATACACCTATACAAATCAAAAGCAAAAAAAAAAAATAATAATAATTTTGTATAAACAAATTACTAAATTTTATTTACCAAAAAATTAATCCTGATCATCTACCACAAATTAAGAGCAATTTTGTTGCTTCTTATGACCCACTACAGGAAATTGTTCTTGGAAACGTTCCCCTTATGTCAGCCATATTTTTAAATTACGTAATAGCAATGAAACAGATAAAAAAAAACATCGCTTGGTTAGTATTGGATCCTATAATTAAATAAACAGCTGGCTAAGAGTAAGGTTGATTTAGAATCGCACTTGACAGCCGATAGGTGAATGGGGAATATGAGAGAAAGGAACGCATCCAACTTAGTGCACGCTAAATGGTCAACATAGGTCAGAGCTGGTCACATAAACTAGCTTTAGTCTACGATTATAGCCCCATTAAAGTTTGAAGAGTAGAAGAGAAGTAGCAGCTGCAACCTCAATCAAATGAATCAACTGCTAACTTGGCTAGCAAAATGCTATTTTTAACGAGTTTAAAAAATGCCCTATACATGTACTGCTAAGTGGAGGTCTCCTGACATCAGCTTCATACAACAAGGGAGATAATTGATGTTAATTAAGATTTATTACTTGGATTTTTTACTCAGGTTCTAGCAAGGAAAGTTAACAATTTAACCCTCCATGTATCATTAGGGTGACAAATGTCAAAAGCAGTAGTTGGCCATATGAACTCACTTAGTGCTTAAGGCATTTTCACATGCAGTCACATAACGTGTAAAAGCTGGTAGTTCAGAGTGTCAACTCTATGTGAACAGGTAATGCTTAATTTTTTTTATTTCAACCTCTACATGCACTATGCTTATGCGTATGTGAACATGGCTTTACATAGTCATCTGTATTGCGCAATGGAAAGATCACATAACTGAACTCAATGCATGAATTTGTTCTAATGACTAAAACGTGCAAGATGTGATTGGAATTTTAAAAGTTATTCTAAACGGTGTTTTAATGCACCTTGTTGATGTAAGCCTCCCTGAATTTTATAGCAAGTGTATACACCCTCTAATTCTCAGGTATGACTTCTTAAACAAACTAGATTTTATAGTGATGAATTTAGAAAGTAAAAAGCGTTTATCTTTTTTCTAAAAACTCAAAACACACATGGAGCAAAATTTTAAATGTATTATTTTAAATGAGTTGATGAATAAACTAGACATGCCTACTTTTTACTCTATTTAATGAATTAATTTATATTGCCAATTTGTTATTGGAACATTGGAATTTGTTCTCTCAATACTGTACACTGGGCCAAGATTTGTCTTCTACAACTTCCTGTTCTGTGTGTATTATAAGTTTTTAACTTGTAATTGTAATTTTAAATGCCTGTTATAAATAATGGTACCGTATTCATTCACTTAATCGCGTGACACTTAATCGCAGTCACTTAATCGCGTGCCGCTTAATCGCGTGCCACTTAATCGCGCATTCACTTAATCATGTACACTTGGCCATATCTTAATCACAATATTTTATTTACATTACTTACAATATTTTATGTAGTATGTGTAACGTGATCTTTACATTACATTGGTTGCACATAATAAAATAACAGACTCAAATTTTTTAATTTTAAAAAAATCTTTTAATTTAAAGATTTTTAAAAAATTCGATTAAGTGCACACGATTAAGTGATTGCGATGATGTGCACGTGATTAAGTGAATGCGCGATTAAGTGGCACGCGATTAAGTGTATGCGCAATTGTGTGTATGCGCGATTAAGAGGCATGCAATTAAGTGCGTGCGATTAACTGTCACGCGATTAAGTGTAGCCAAACCATAAATAATTACTTTTAAAAATTATCATTTAAAATTTTCTATATTTTTAAAAGATTATTACCATATTTTAGGGGTGATGTGTCAAAAAGTCATCGTCAAAACATCGCGCGACATAAGGGCGCCTCCAAATGGTCGCGCGACAAAACATCACCTTCACGTAAATGGCGCATGATTTTAAATTTAAAAATTTTCAATTAAATTTTTTTTAAAATTTAAAATGTAAAATTTTTTAAAAAAATTTTGAATTACATGTGTAATCTGAAGTTAAAAGAAAACATAATAAATCAGCTTTTGGCTAAAGTGTTAATAGTTTCTTACTTGTAAAGTTTTATTATTTTCATAAATTTCAGCTTTGTTTTCTATGGCCTCGACAATCGGTTCCAGTTTATTTGCAATGTTGCGTACAATGGTAAAACCAATAATCCAGAAGAGTTGGTAATGATAAATTTTTATACCAGCGTGAAACACAGCAGCTAGCAAGACCATAACTGATTCAGTTTTAGTATTACAAAATGAGTCTCTAACTTCACCGTTGCAAAATATAATTACCACAGTTATCCTTTTGTTTATTTAATTCTACACATGTAATTCAAAATTATTTTAAAAAATTTTACATTTTAGAGTTAAAAAAATTCAATTGAAAATTTTTCAATTTAAAATCGCGTGCCTTTTTGTCGCGCGCCATTTACGTATGGGCGCCCTTATGTCGCGCGACGTTTTGACAGCGACCTTTTGGCAGGAGACCTATTTTAGGGCATTTAGGCCGCCCCTATGGAAAGGCTTCACCCCTGTATAAGCCACATGTTTGAGCTTATTATGTAAATGTTAATTGAATAGGCCGCACCTGAGTATATAAGCTTAAAAATCATTTCTGTTTTCTGATGCCATCAAGAAAATCTATAATTAATTTATATTTTATCTTATTTTCTCAAATTTCTTCATTTATTTACTCTATTGACTTATTGCAAGTTTTTTTAGTTATTGCAATACTTTTACAAATTACAGCAGTTTTACAAAGTAATTGAACAAAAAGATCCAAATTAACTTACTTTTGAAGTAGTTTTAATATTCTGTAGAGTATACACATATCCAGTAGCTATGTTATATTGCACTTTGTCTATTGAAATCATACATATCATTACTATGTTTTATTTTTTTAAATTTAATAATATTTTTTATGTTTTAGTTTTTTGTATAAGCCTCACCCTCGTTTATGCCGCAACAGAGGTGCAGCATGTGTAAAATTGTGTATAGACCGTAGCCTATATGAGCTAAAAATACGGTAGTTGTACCTAGTGGCGGTACCATGTCAGAATTGCCCATGCAAAATAACTGACAAAGAATTCCAACATAATAGCTTAGGACAATATAACCTGGACTCTCAATAAACCAGTCAAAATAGCTTAGTCAGAATAGCCTATTCAAAATAATCCAGTCAAAAATGCTTTGGCCAAACAGCCCATAAGACAAACCAAATACCGTAATTTTGCCAATTTTTAACATAAGTCACTGCTACTTACACCTTAAAGAAAATATAGTTTTAATGCATACCCAAGAAAGTTTTTGGCATTCAGGATAATAGAAAAAAATACAGTAAATAAATGCAACACTATAATTGGTTATGTAGCTTAAATGATGACGTATTCATAAGTTTATAAGTGACCCATTCATAAGCCAACCTCCTAATTTTGACTAATTAATTTTTCAAAAATTCTGGGCTTTGGATAGACTACATACTGTAAGCTTAGCTTCTGCTTTTCTATATTCTCTAAAACCATTCATTATTGCTGTAATGTTTATTTAAAATGTTTCTGTATTCATTGTTTTTACTTTGTAGTTTGCAACCAATAGCTTTTTTCTTAATCCTGTCATCAAATGACAACTTGTCATAAATTATATGCATACTACAGGTGCATTCAATTGGAAAACACAAAATGTCACTTTCTATTGAACATGCTTACTAGGAATTACTTATTAGTCACTCATCAGTCCTAAGCACACACATAGTAAAGTCAGTTCCACCTAAAAAGTCCCACTAATAAAATGGGTCAAGTCTATGTATTGCACTTTTAGGGGAGATGGGTATACATGGGGATGACTTGAAAGGGGTTCCCCTAGCTAAGCTAATTACTTAATGAATGGAAAATATCCTATACCCATCTCTAAATGAGGGTTTGTTTGGACTGGCTGCCCTGAGGGCTAGGACAGGATACATGTGGAACCAACTTTAGATGCAAAACTACACCTAAAGAAGACAAGTTGCCATCTTTATTGTTGCAATCTCAATTGGTTGCACAAGTGCAGAACACTAGGTGCAATCTCCAGAAGTCCAATTTGACTTATTTGACTTATTTCACTTCTCATTGCCAGATGTGCATGATAACTGAAAAGTGAGAAGCATGAAAGCCATTTAAACAGGAATGACTTAGGTGACTTCTACAATTGACTTGTGTTGTGCACATGCACACTGTCAGGAGTGTGGCTGTTGCAAGCAGCCATTGTGTCTCTCAATCTATTTTCACATTTTCAAAGGTACCTTTTTATAAATTGTTATAAGTGAGTTTAATCACAAGTGACTTCTAAAAGTCAATTATAGTAGTCATTTAAGTAGAAGTCAAATTGAGTTCTGGAAATTAATTGCACCTGGTGAACCCTGCTAAAGTGACTTTTAAAGGGCTGAAAAGACACCAACAGGTATTAAGGAAAAGTGACTTTTAGCCAATGACTTACAAGTCATTTCCAGCTGGCTAAGTCATGAAAAACAAAAAAGTGAAATAAGATACTTTTATTTTTAGTCATTGAACTTACCTCATGTATTGTAAATATTGTTAATCTGGTAGACATTTACAATGTTTCCAATGCGCTTGAATTTTCTTTCTTGGTCACAATGGTAAAAATAGCATGGCGCACCAGTATTGCAATTACTAAGCAGTTTTAGTTCTTGGAGTAACTTTTGCTCAGTAGTGACTATTTCAATGAATTTTTGCATGACACTTTTCACCAGCATTGGTGGCTCTTTGCAGTACAATTAATCATGCCCAGATAATGGCTACTTTATATTTTATTTAGAACCTCCAGGGACCAGATTCACTAAACAATTGTTAGGTGTTAATGATTGGTTTTGCTGGTTAATTTACTTACACTTAGAAATTTTTCAATGCTATTTTGATGCTGTAATGATCAAATTTTGTTAGCTAACAACATCATTTGCTAACAATTGTTTAGTAAAACTGACCCCTGAATGATAAAAATAAACATAACATTCGAAATTGATATTTTAATAAAATCAGAAATTTCGCATCACCTTGTTTGTTTGCAAATTTTACTGTAGCTATTTTTTTTCATGAAATTATTCTACAATTTATTTCACGTCATTTATATTTGCATCCTATGTTAATTGCTTTCTAAATAGTTATTATATTTTTTTTCTCAGTTTTCGACAATTTCTATTTAAACGCAGCTTCAAATTCAGGCAATACAATATTATAAATTATAAAACTTTTGTCTCAACTTTGACAGTCACTACTATAATGAATCGAAGCCACAGGTGGACTGTCAGTGATGTCTTGTTCAGAACTGCCACAATACGTGACAATCAAAAGAACAATTTTGTTTTAATTTATTTCTCTTTCATTATTCCTGCTTTAATTTTTAATTTAAATTAATTAATTCGTGTTAAATTTGACTAACTTGCGTGACAATTGCTGAAGTGTGTACACTTCCAAAACTGCCATCGGGTTTTTGTGATTTTTTCAACTTCTTAATTGGTCTTTGTATAACATTCATCAGGTTTCTGTTGTGATGTTCGGAAACAATGCATGACATTGCTTGAACCAAAATGGCGTATGTATCTGCAAATAAAAAGAATTTAATGAAAAATTTATATCGTAATTGTTTATTATGTCTTTTTTGTTTTAGATTTTTCTTTCTTGTCAATCAAATTAAAAAAAAATGCATTAAAATCCTTTAAAGCAGAAAAGCATAAACAAATCAGCCAATATAAATAACATAAAAATGATATGAATTTTAATTTCAAAAGTTAATACCCATTTGCAATTTCAAAAAATGAATTTACAAAACAAAATGGCAGCTGACGCCATAAAAATTTGGCATGCACGGAATGAAATATTTACATTAATACAGTGCATCATTAATTAATTACCTGCAAATTTATACGAAAAATGTAAAAATTTCAAATAATTTTTTAATTAGTGAATTAAAAATCAATTACCATGATTATGTGAAGCTTCAGACGAGTCAATGATTTTAAGAAGTCTTCTAACTTGCTTCTTCCTTACATGGCTGCCTGCATTGCACAAAGCAAGGATCACGTAACTAAACTCAAATGCGTGTGGACTCTCCATGTGATCCATCATGGCAACCAAATCGTGGCCATGGAAATTTCGAGGATCTTTGCAGACTGATATTAAACTGTTGATAAATTGTGCCACTCGACCAGCGTGTAATGGGCTTTCACGGTTACGGCTGAAAAAGAAAAATCGAAATAATTAAGTTTAAACAATTTATAAATTTAAAAACACAAACACCAAAATCAATTATAATTAAATGTGTAGTAACAAATGGGTATACATTTGTTAACCAAAATCGATTAATAAATATAAAATCGATACGAAATGCATGTAGAGTATGTTTCAAACAGCCATTTTTTTAAATTCACATCACTGCAAAACTATAAACGTTATTTAGGTACTCGTTCATGACTCGTTACCGCTAGATGGCAGTAACCGAAAATGTGGTGTAAGAGAATAATGGCGCCAATAAACTACCGAAAATTTTGTATCATTTAATGCTACATTTACATTAAAAATATAAAAAACTTAAGTCCAAAATACTTTATAAAAACTAACAATGATTATTTTACTAAATTTTATTAAAAGTTATCAAAAATGCTATTAAAATCCTTACAAATTGAACCGCATAGCATTCTAATGACAATTGTATGATGCTGCCAGATGAGATTATAACCTAATTGTCTATTACAACTACATTTCAAGAGATTAAGCAGCTTTACGAGGATTTCAAATCTATTTTTCAAATTATTTTAAATTTCAAAAGAAGCAGAAGTAGATGCGTTTAAAATAGCAATAAATAGAAATGAAGTTCAATATCAGGCTGTCTGATATGTAAAGTAATTATATATTAAAAATAAAATTTTTTTTATTGTTTATCAAATTACAAAAATTAATCTATAGTTAATTTTTAATTTATGATATGATTACATGAGATTATGTTTAATTACAAATTTCAAATTATAGCAAATTTGTTAGTTTACACTAGAGAATATGGCTGCAATTATTATACTAATAATTAGAGATAAACAAACCCTTAAAATCATTTTCTAAATTTAATATTGACAACTTTGATTAAATTAAAAAATAATTTTAATAATTTAAAGAGTATATATTGTTTGTTTCTATTTATAATCTTTGTGTTTCTTTGAATTTTAGCAAAAGGAATTAAAAAATTGTAATAGATATAACAAATTGCTTTGAAAACTAAGCTAGCCTTAACAAATGAGTGTTGTGCAAACATTTTAAACAAACATCCTGAAGGCATACTTAAATTACAGTCAGGATGAATTTCTGTTTAATAAAACAACAACAAAGATGTGAAAATCTCACTGTAATGAATTTAAAACAAAATTAATTTAAAAAAAATCAATTTCCTTATTGCTTCTCATACTCCTTAATACCCAGTAGCAAAAATTCTTTAACAAAATATTGAATTATGCTTTCCACATACTGAATTAGTTCCCACAGTTCTTGAGTTGTAGTCAACCATGATAAAAATAAAATTATTGCTGCATACAAAAAGCTGTCAATCAAAACCTTTCTTTTATTTCATCTGCATTTATTTCTACTGACAAACTCAAAGTAACTCTTAAAAGAAAGTGTTTTAACTTTTTATTCCAATGGCTTGAAAAACTGTGAACACCCCATCAAGGTATTATTTAAATTCCCATTCCCACCCTTTTATTTTCTTAAGTAGAATGAAAGGTATTGAAATAAAGTGAAAACTGCCTTTTAAAATATCAAAGCAAAATAAAAATTCTTTTTTTCTATTATTCTAAAGTGTATAAGAAAAAAGTTTGTAATTCATGACTAAATAAAAACCAGTTTGCGCATGCGCCTTCAATCAGCATACAAAATGCATGTTTTTATTTATTTATTTATTTATATACTCGATGATGTGTTACAATTCACTTTATCTTCCCTTTAAAATTCCATTGCTTTTTTGCTTCATGGAATTTTCTCACCATTTATCACGTGTCCATTATCAAGCGATTCAGAATGCCTTATGGCAAACACACTCACACAACACTTAGAATACCTATAATACAAACTCTATCACAATGTTTAGAACAAATATTGATTTACTAACCTCCATAATGCAACCATGGTTTCCAATTCCAATTGTTTAACACTAAGTTGAGAAGCGAGGTCTGTGGAAGAAAGCCAGGACTTGTCTGCCAATTGAATGGTGGTCACAACACGTGGTGTATCCGCACCCCATCCCCAGTCTTGTTGTCGTTGTGATAAAAGCCAACGAACAGCTCTTTCACGAGCAGCTGGTAAATGGGGAAATTTATGCAAAACATCATCTGTAATAACAAAGGAAAGTTGAAAATTAGAACAGGTCACAAAAATCAACAACTAAAAGGAACAATCTATCCATGTCGGCCATTTGTCACGTGATATATTGACCGGTCACTTATTATGTAGGAAAAAAGTTTATTTCTTGACAAAGATTGATGTATTTAGCCTTCGAAAAAGTCACAACAATGTTATGGTAGTAAATACGTGGTAATTGATGGGGGGAAAATTTCAATTTTGGTTTAAATTTGAGTCTGATAAGAAAAGATTTATATTAAATCTTCCAGGAAAGTGAATTTAAGACAAATGTTTGTCGTTTTATGATATAATCGATTAACCAATGTCCGATATTAGATACAGCCATCAACAATCTGCTGTTAGTGACCGATGTCGGCTTATTGAATAATGTCATCATTACACTCAGTCAACGCACAAAAATAACAACGTATTGTTATATCGCTTAGTAAATTCGATTATGCGTAGGATTACGAGACTGCTAGCCTTGTGATGAAAAATAGTTCCCCCAAAATTGTGTTTATTTGATGTCAAAATTTAAACTCTAAAATTATTATTATTCCTAACCTAATTATGAATATTGAAATCAATTTATTTAAATAATGAGAATTTTAAAGTTGCTAAGCCAACAACTTTTAGTTGCTAAGTGATCGCGCCCTCTGTTGTTGAAATTTGTTATGTTCAATTTTAATTTAGATTTTAATTTCCTTTAACTTTAGAAATGAAATATAAAGCATTAAGTAAAAAAATCAATTTCAGTGCACTTAACATTTTCATTTCTATTTTCAACATTATAAACAAATTTTATTCCCATGTAAGTATTTTAACAAAACATTTTCTTCATTTTCTTAAAAGCTTTTCCAACTTATTATATGAAACAGAATTGAATTCAAAACACAAATGCTCAAGATTAAAAAAAATCCTTAAAAATTTGATCAACGTGACTTTTTCAGTTATTTTTTAAATTTCTATTAAACATTGAATTTTTTTTATACAAAAAGTTTTTCAACCAGCTGCCACTATCAACACTGAATAGTGATTGGCTTCTTAAAAAAGCATACAGTAGCTCAAAACTCAAACCATTGAAAAAATCCTTTCAAAAATCCTTGCTTTAAACCAAATCAAATCACAAAAGTAAAATCTACAATTAATTAAATTAAATTAAACAACAATTGGTTTTTAGCAGTTTAAAACACTTCCTTTCTAAGGTCAATGCTTAAAGCAGCACATAGTTTCAAGTTAGAGTGCTTCAGTCTCTAAGCAGTTTAAGTCAATTAACTTCTTAGTGGTAATGCATTAACATAAAAATTTAAGTGCCAGTTTGTAAGAATGTCAGCAATAACTTTTTAACTTTATTTTTCAACAAAAGTAAGTATGTATAAAAATTTCAAAAATTCAAACTTGCTAAAAATATTTATACATTACACTAATATCTCGATATTTGCCTTTTATAGGGCTTTTGGCCACATTAAATTTATTATAAAATGTAATAAAAACTCAAAAAAATAGTATGTTTTGAAAATTCTTTAATATTATTGTGACGAATGAAACTGACTGCATTTCTGAAAATTCCTCATAATCTGGTTCCAACTGGGATGTGCTGATTCTGAGAAGTGAAATCAAATGTTTATCTGTCAGTCTGTTTCTAGTACAACTCTTTCGAAGTTTTATTGTAGAAAACACCTGTTCACATATATAGGATGACATTTCTGCGGTGGGGCAGATAGAACCTTTAGGTAGGCCACACCTGGCCCACGGGGCTGTAGTTTGTCCGTCACTGTTGTAGAGCATCATTTATTCAGTACAATGACATTAAAAGTACAGTGCTTGTGAGAAATCTTTTAAGAAAAAAGCCAAAAATAATACATACAAGAATGTAATGATAAAATAATTTGTTGCAATAATGTTTTAACATAAATTTACTTTTCTTGTTTACTTTGCTATTTTCTTAAAAACCTTTCCCGTAAGCATTGCAACAACTTAACCACAAAACCAACAAAAACTATGAAAGAAAAGTAATAAAAGACTTATCAAATGTGAATAAAAAAGACCATAAAGTAATGCAATTTAATCAGCAACCAATTGAGAGTATAATACAATAGTTTACTAAGTAGTATCTGCTTAACTAATTCTCTTGTTGTTTCTGTCTAATTTCCTTAATGGCCAATTAAAGGTGTAGAGAACAAGTCTTGTGGACAGTGATATAAAATTCGTGGCAATTGGAAAAGGAGTGAAGCCAATCTCCACAGTGCTCAGTTTAAACCTATTTTCCATGGACTTGTAGCCACACAATATTACCAGAGGGACTGGAAATTGTTAGGTGCTCCAAATGAGCCAATCACAACAAGATTGGCTTGGTCTCATTCAATGCAGTTTGCTTGTTTCTCTTTCCACCACAAAACTTTGAATGAGGTGACCTGAAAGTGTTGGTTTGGCTATTTGTCATTTTTGTGGCATTTTACAAATGAACTTTAAAACGATATTTAGAAAAGGTTATTTAAATGCCAATCAATTTATTCAATCATTTTATTAGAGAATAACAAAAGAAGCAGATAACAAAGAAAAATGGGAATTAAAAAGACAATTGCTCAAGTTAAATTTAAAGATTAATTAAATCAATATTATCAATGAAAAACATCCAATAATCGAGAGAATAAAAGTCATGCAAATAAATACATAGGCCATATTTATTTGACAAAAATCACCTCTTTTCAAGCACTGGCAGATCGAGACAATTTCATCAAGGGGTAATAAATAAAATAAAATTTAAAACATTTTAATTACTTAAAAACCAAACAAAAAATTGCATTGCAAATTTTTTAAAAATAATTGAAATATATAAAAAAATTTATCTTCAATTTAATGTTTATCAGCACTGGTGCCATACTTCATTCAGGGGGGCAATCACTCTCATTGCCACCCCTCTGTATTTGTCACTGTTTTCAAGTAATAGATTACATACACCTTGTCTTTTAACACTAGAACTGCCAGAAAATCAGATTGCCTAGAACAGCCAAAAGAAGCCAATTGACCCCAGTTACCTGAATAGTAAATTCGTAAATATTTCATAATAAGTTTGGGCCTGTGACAAAAACCCAGTTGAATCTTGGGTACTCTGGAAGCAGTAACTAAAAACACTTAAAATTTTCATGGTTTATTATTACTACTAGCAGAATCCGCAAAACATCTGCCAGCTAGTTTAACTTTGCTGTAAAGTTCAGTTATATATCAGCAACATAAGGTGTGTTTGTAGTAACGCTAATGTCATCATAAACTGATGGCATAATGACATCAGCGATACTACACACACACCTTCAAGTAATATATTTATGGATGTTTTTTTTGATATTGTTACTTATTATTGTGTGTAACATGAGAGGTTGCTATGTACTGTATTTTATTTGAAATTTAAATTGTTAGTTACAGCACAACCCGAAAGTTTGAATGGGAGTTGCAGCAAAATAATACTTTTACTGTTTTGTTTATTGTTATAAATGTCAAAATAAATATGTTCCCCCTTTTTGTGTTACCCCATTTTTATGAACCCCCACTTCCTGTAGCGAGTCATCACCTTCCTCCCAGTTACCTAGCATTAAAAACATGCTGTTACTTTACTACTACAATCGTGTGTCATCTTATTGAAATATCTTTCATCTAATGCCACTGCACTCCAAATAACATTTATTACAAAAGAATGGTATTTATTAAAAATGTATAAGCAGGTCACTTTATACCAAAAAACAAACAGAGCTGCTGTTATTTTTTATTTTTATTTTTTTTTTATTTTAACTTATATAATGTTTAGGTGTTAAATAAAAATTAGTAAGTCTCATCAAGGGAGGTGCATGTGCACCCATGCATTCTCTTGGTTGCACTACTGCTTAGCACATTTTTATAGTTTACATCAAGCCATAAGAATAATATATTTTTACGAAAATCGTCAATTAATCATCCAAATGTGCAAACCAGATAATTGAAAATCCATATAATCGAGGTCGAGATAATCAAGGTTCTACTGTAATCAATAAATTTTTAAACTTTTTTAAATGTTTTGCTTTATTTTCAAAAAATTTTTATATTTTATTAAGGAGAACTGAAAGATTAATTTATATATCAAGGGAAAATTGGTAATAAAAATGAATAATTAAACCCACTAAACTGAAACTCTCAAATCAACATCATACCACATGACAAATGGTAAATAAATTTTTCAAAGATAAAAAAATGTATAATCCTGTACAACAGTACCTAACTTATTCATTACAAAAATCTCATAGGAACTAGTGTCAACTACTCTTATAAATTTCACATCTGAAATTTTAATTTGATAAAAATTCTTGACTAAAAATGTAAACTCATAAAATCTACTGAAACCCTGAAGAAACAGTTTTCAATTTATATACCTGACTTAATGCAATAAACCTTTAATTTCAGCTAGTCTAAATTGATTTTAAATTGGAAAAATAACAAAAAGTTGATTAAATTAAGCTAGGTTACTGGAGATCAGAGACTAATTAAAGATAAAAAGTTAATTTTTTCAATAAAAAATTATATAATTAAATTATTAAATTTCATTACATCTGTGCTATTTTCCTTTTCACATAAAATATATATATCAAACACCAAATCATTTTATAAAAATTGAATTTGATAGATCAAAGACAATCACAAGTAGTGATTGAGTAGATTACACTCAGTTCTGTTTTTACACAAACTTTTTTTACACAATTTTGATTTAACACCAATTAGAAAATAAATTTAATTCTATTTTTCACACGACTTATTTTGATTTAACACGATTGACCAATGTAACCAAATGTAACCAAATGTAACCAAATGTAACCAAAATGTCTCAGAGACATTTTACGGCTGATTGGTATAAAAGGGGTTAATTATAACTGAAATATTTGTTCTTAAATCCACTTAAATCTTCTATTTTTCTATAGGTACAATGTATTTTTTTTTACACGAATTTTTTTTTACACCTATTTTTTGGGAACATATCTGTCGTGTAAAAACAGAGTTAGGTGTATATCAATGGGGACGCATCAGGGGTTCGAAATCAATTGCTTCGAATGCAATTGATTCGTAATTAATTATTTTTTAATGGAAATGGGTCGAATTCAATTGGTTCGAATGCAATTGGTTCGAATTATTTTAAATTTTAAAATATTTTAAAATCTTTAAAAAAAAATTTGCAATTGGTTCAAATTATTTTAATTTTAAAATTTTTTAAAATCTGTTGAAAAATGTATGTTAAAGCAATATGAACAAACAAATGACTTTTAGGCTACGCCCCTTTATTGTGATTGGCCCTACTATGTTCTCTTGTAACCCCTAGCTCTCTCTTAGGTCCTCTCCCTATTGTTATCCTCCCCTATTTCCTGTGCCTCTGTAACCCTTGTT
>JAQFZN010001561.1:0-15147 GCA_034687075.1 Geophilus carpophagus
AATGTTGAAGTGTCGCATGTTAGTTCGGATAGAGATCAAGCTGATCTTTTGATGAAATCTCTAAGCATTCTAAAGTTTAAGAGTAATGTTGGCTTGCTAGGGATTGACTGATATGTATTTTGTTTACGTAAATTTGTTTTGTCAGCGGGGGGATTTGTGGGATATATATTTATATTGCCTAAGTGAATTTATGTATTTTTATGTAAAAAGGAAGAGACTTGCATTGATCTTATGTGAGTCATGCCCTTATACTGCAAGAATGTGTAAGAGTATCATGTTATTATTTTTTGGCATCTGTTGCTTTTATACCATGTTAACTTGTGTCAAAGGATTATCATCTTCTTGTGTTACTCATATCATAACTGTGTATTAATTATTTATGCTAAGATTTATTATAAATTTTTATATTCATTTAACAAGTGTTTCAAACATTTTATCTAATCCGGAACCAATGTGTTTTTACATTTTTTAAATGTAGTTGTTGCAATACAATGAATAAGTAATCGATACTTTTTGGAAAAAGTGCTTTTTGTATACAGTACACTATTATTCTTTTTATACATGGTAAAATAATTTTGAGATACCGTAATAGTTAATTAAGGTTGATATAAAGTAGATTAATATGCAATCTATCTCAATGCACAAAGAGATTTTTTTTGAAAATTAAAAAAATTATTATATAATGACAACGGATTAACATCATAAACAAATAAAAAATTACTTATGTTAATTTAAAAAAATTTATATTAACCTTGAAAAGTTAAACATTGTCATAAAATTTAATAACTATTGATTAGTATCTTGTATAAAGGCTAACTGCTTGTTGGTCTAGTGAAATGGGAGGAAATGGCAAGGGAGGGATTTTATGGCAAAACTAGGGATGGCAGACATTTAGCTCTCTCAGTGCCATCATTGCAAGCTTTGAGAGGTGTTAACTGCTTGAAATTATACAGTGCTCCTCTTTGCCGAGCAGTCCTGCTTATCACAGATGTCATGAAGCCTTTCTTAACAGTAGGATTTACCCTGCATGTGGGTAAGTCCTCTTATCTTGCCTCAGTACAGATATGGCGCTGCATATAACTAACACCCATCCCAACGGCCCCTCAATCGAAAGGGCTCGAGGCACTATGACGTGTTGATTGCTATCCACAGACATTAAAGCAGAGACCAAACCCAAGTGAGATAACCTACCAGCAGCTAAACAGCCACGTGTCTTTTGTTGTTCGTCGTATTGTGCAACCAGTGTAGAACTCTGAATGTGAGTCATCGTACGGCAGATGAAGTACCTTATTCTAAAGTGTCACCCTAGGGCATGGTAAGAGGAATCTTTTGTTTTCTTCTTGCTCTTGAGGCATGCATTGACACAAACATGATGTTGAAGACCGTTCAAGCTAGTAATTGGATTAAGTTGCATGCTAAAGTTTGAAAAGTTATTAGGTTGTCTCTGTTATGTTTAAAAAAGTCCAGACGCAAGAGAATTGAATTTAGCACAATAAACATCAAGATCAACATTAAAACAAATTATGTTTTAATTTTATTTAACATCTCATTAAACTTTTAAAAATTAAGGCTGAGGTAAGAATTTGTAAAGATTTTTTAAAAGAAAACTACAACAAGTATTAGTTACATTTTTACTTCTTGGTAAATGAAAGTGATTAATTTTTAATAAATGCACTAATAATTTTTGTACCTTGATAAATAAGATGTTGAGAAATTCTATGCCTGAAGAGAAGAAATTTATTAAATACTCAATACCTTACATGCTAATGAATCCGCATAGAATAATTCTGTAGTTTTAAAACAAAAGCCTTAGTGCTTATACGTATGTGTTGGAATAGAAGTATAATTTAATAACGAAAAGTAGGCAATCCCTGTTGAGACCCTTAAAGCTTTTTTCTTTTTTTCTTTTTAGATTTATAGGGTGTTAAAAGTTGAAAAAAAAGACGAAGAAAAGAAAATAATTGAATTATAATTTTACGCAATTTGAATTTCACAAAAAGTGGTTGCCTTGTAATTATCATCCAATTAGCAAATATTACGTTGCAAGCTAACGATAAGAGATTAAATCACAACCGGGTGGAAAATTAGTTTAACCACTATTTTTTTTCTAATTCCCTCCAGGCAAAGATATTTAAAAGAAAAAGAACTTATTGCAAGTTGAACCTTCCGTTCGTTTAACATCCATTGTAATAGACATCACACTTTGTCATCTTTCTTACCATCATCGAATTTGCGGGACGAAAAATCGATCAAATGACTGGAAATGGTGTGTGGCAGAAAGCGAGTTGCTGAATTCACCGATAACTGCTGACGCATTGGCAGACCAAATGCTCGACTATCATCGTCCTCATCATCGCTATATCATCAGTTACATCTCTTGGCGACTGCCAACACCACCACTCTTCGCACATCTTCGAGCCGCAGGTCTCTGGTATTTTCATCACATAATCCATCTCTTTCTTATGTCACTGAATTTGGGTGTAAAGGGAGAGTAACGCAATTTTCACTTATCGAAAGATTTCTTGCTTACTTTCAACACAATGTTACTATTTTTGATGGACATGTTTCTCACTCGCTGAATAATGGACTTGTACATTATACATTAAGTTGAAATGGAAACATGGCGAATCACTTAAAATTGTGATTTAAGACTTGAAATTTTTCATGACAGGTTTTACAGCTTTGAGTTGTAATCAGATAGGGAATAAATGAATAATTAACAGAAACTGATTCCCTGTGGAAGAAGTTAACAACAATAACAGTTCCTTTGTCCTCTTATAACAACTCATTTGTTATCTATCCCTGAAGAACAGAATGAGATAAGAATCAAAAGCCAATCAATCATTTATTATTCAAAGTGTTGCTATCTCCAAATGCATGTCTCTAAGCGAGTTTCTTCGCAGTGTTAAATAATTTGTTACCAATGTTGCTGAATCCAGTAAAATATTTAAAAAATTAATATTGAAGTGATTAAGGAGAGTTGGTTGAATGATTGTATTAGTTAAATAAAAGAGAAGATTTGCGAAACAATTTTTTTTTAACTTTTAAGCAGCTTATAGAAAATGTGTATATGCGTCTTATTATTACTACAATTTGAAAAGTTAGAAAAAATATCATTAAAAATAGATAAAAGTTGATTTGAAAAAAGTAGATTTAAAAACAAGTACTGTAAATGATTTTTTTAAGACTTCAAGCACACTCTATTCACATAACAAGGTTTTAATTCCACTTCGAAAACTAACTATATGAACTCTTTCTACTTTGAAATATGGTAAATTTTATGGCATCAGGTTTTCTTAACTTGATTTTTATAGTCATATTCTCTTGATAATTTTGTAAAACTCTTTTAAGACTCCATGTGGTCAGGTAATTAGATTTTACATGGAGTAGCAGCGAGCTGTGCTGAAATTGAAATGGGGAAATATAGCAAATTGACCGAATCGAACATCTCTGAGGGCATGTGATAAGTCCAGTTTTATATTTAACAATCAATAACATGTACAATCATTTTCTGGAGATTACAGAATGTATAAAATTACCGTGCTTTTACCTATATACAAACTTTATTTTAAAAAAACGTCTCAAAATAAATTGCTTCTACTTTTATTTTTGTTGTCTTTGTACATAAAAAGAGATGCTTTCAGTCCGGTTAAGTTTTTTTTTTTTAAATCAAATTCTCTTGTAAATCTTTCACTCGCAAAAAAATCTAAAAAATAAAGATGAAAACAAGAGATAATGCATCTATTTGAAACTTTTGAAAATAGATTTTTAAAATGTGTATCTTAAAAAAATAAAAAAATTTTAAAAAATTAATTATAGCAAACTTTTAAATTTTTAGTCAAACAAGGCTAAATTTTGTTAAAAAACAAGCTTTATAGCTTTAAAGTAATTTATCACAAACAAAAACCGCAGACATAAAAAAAAATTACTCTGTTCTCATTTTTTTAGGATATTTTTTCCACTCGAACTGCAAGTGCAATCAGGTATAAAATCACACGAGTTATGGTCTGCGAAAAGAATCTCGGTTTCAAATCAGAAATTCCTACTGTATCCAACCTGAATGCAAAACTGCACTTTCCATCCGATTTTCCTTCCAAAAGTGCAACCAAAGTCTATACCATATACGTCAAATCAACAGACCATGTAAAAATAATAAAATGTTACCTTTAAAAGCCTTAATGGTAAAGAAACAAAGAAAAATTACAAATTGGTAAATGGAGAGGAAAACAGTATTTTTTACAATTATTTAGAGATAATCCTGTTTCCGCAAAATAAATAGTTTAAATCTTTTTTCTTTTTTTTTTTTACGCTTTTTTCCGTATTAGGTTATTGGATTAAAGATGGTCGGCGCAGTCAATTTGGTATGTGCTAAAATTGCTAAGAGTAACGGCAAAATGGTGCAAAAAATCTATTACAATATCATTAGGATACGCTTGGTGGCATGGAATAGTTAAACATACTGCGGTGCTAGACCGACGGTGTCTCGAATAAATTCAAGGTGCCATTTCTCTTTAAGTTTTGATGGCATAAATAGAGAAAATGAGGCAAGAAATCATTTGCTATTTTGTTGTATTTTTATTTTACTTAATTTATTTTAATTCGGTTATTTGAAGAAAGATTTTAATAAAATATCAAAAAAAAAAATAAAAATTATTAGCATTTTTAATTATTATGAAAGAAAAATTAATTCGTTTTATTTTTGAAGCAGAAACATCTTAAAATGCATTTCATTTCACCGTTACGCACCTAAACATTAGCTCAACTACAAATTTACAAGTTTAATTTTAAATTTATTAAATCATTTCATTCCAAAGATGTTACAGAATTATTGCATTCTAATTTAAATTTTTAATAAGAGCATTGTTAATTTGCTACTTCATATTCTCAAAACTTAAATTGTCAATGTGTTTGTTGCTTACATTCCGCAAATTCCAATCGTGACACCTTGAAGTTTCTGCTGTTTATTTATTCACAAGCAAAGCAGCTTGGCTCTTGTAGGCAGCAGATGAAAGATATTTTAAAATCCATACTCTCACATTGCTTATTTGCAGCTGTACACACAAAAATAATTAGGGCATTGATAACAGTCGAGATCACGACACGCTTTTCCAGTGCTTTAACCTGCTTAAGTTTGAGCCATTTTGTTTTGAAAAGGGTAGTGTGGTGCTTTACATTTTTCCTTTGGTGATCTCATGAAAATTGTATGTGCTATCCCCTATACAAAAATCTGCCAAAAACATTCATGGGCACAGGAATTTTGAAGTCACAACATCTTGACACTCATCTAAATAGAAATGTGCTGAATTGATTGAAAACGAGATTGTTGAAACCTACCAGACGGAGTGGAAAATTTGGAAATAGAATTCTTAAAATAAAAAATTATTTAAAAAATATGTAATAATTAAAGTAAATTTTTAAAAAGAAAGTCTTATCAGTAATTTTCCTGCAGAAATGGACAAGAAGTTACTATTTTCTTCTCAGTTTGCTGAGATTGGGTTGGTATTACCACAAAATTCTCACGGGATGCATATAGGTCTTGAGAGAATTAGTTACAAATTAACGAAAAATGTTGAACCTAGTAATTAACAACACGGCGTCGACAAATAAGAAGGCAAAAAATTTGGCTTATGGCTTTAATATTAAAATACATTAATATAAATATCATATGAAATGTACAGTATTCGAATATTAAAGATATTTACACATAGTCTGTAAATTATGTGTATGAACATTTGAAAAAAAAATAAAAATGAAAACACTTTATTCATATTTAGCTCATTATTAAAATGTTTATAGTTTACCTACTATCACAGGTTAGTTAAGATGATTTTGAATTGATTTAACTCTTCCCTAGAGAGCTTTGAAAAGTGCTAGCTAACAAAATGCCGTTGAAGCAATGTAATGCTAAAATAAAAATTTGCATATGAGATGTTTTTATCCAAGCTCTGCCTGAAATATTTACGCTTTTTAAGTCATTTTGAAGAGATAAACATGTAACAAAATTTCAAAGAAAAAAGTTTCAATTTTGTACATTAAAATTAGTCGGGAAAAATTAAGTAGATTATTATAGGTGGTTAATTTTTCAAAGAATTCATAAAATTTTGAAATCAAATTATTTCGTGTCGATTATATACTTAAATTTAATATCTACAGTTATTATGTATACAATTATAGTACAATTGATAACACAGTATTCTAAATTTAAAGTAGAATTTATTTATATGTAGAATAAATAAATTTATTTTTATGAGAATAAAATGCTGAGCAGTAAAGCTCAAGGGCAGCCCTAAACAAAACTGCGGCATTTCTCAAATTCTAAAAAAAGATTAGAATTTTCTTTCAAATTACTGTATAAATCAGTAAAATAAACTTTTATGAATTTACCAAACTTGATTTCGAATCCATTAATTTTTCAATGAAAAAAAATATTGAAATAAATAATTAATTAATTAATTACGTAAACAAACAAAACTTAATCACAAACAAAATATGCTTTAGGGAAAAAATTTTAAGTATATAAGTGGATCCTTATTTACACTTAAGCTGTATTTTTTTTTTAAACCGCGACGGTTTGGGTAAAAAAAATTCCCTCTTGCCTAAACTCTCAGTGTGTGGGAGGAGAAATGATGATCGATTCTTTTAAGATAGCATGGGAGGCAGGGTCGGTCCCGATCTCCCCGCTCTGTGTGCACGCGCCTAAGATGGAAATCGTCCATTGCGCATGTGCACACTGAGCCAAACGTTTGGGGGGTTGGAAGAGCACACACACACAACCCGGCTGGCAAACTAGTGGCGCTGCCTTCGCTGCACACAACTGTCGAACCAAGCTGTCTCTTTGACATTACCTCTTACATTTTATCCCCGCACCGACACCATGGAAAGTTCAACGAGCCCATCTTTTTAGTTTTAGATGTAGTATAGTGCGCAATGTAGAAGCTGTCATCACTGTCCCTCCAGTCTTCTGCTGCACTCCATGGTTCGCCGAATCAACTGTTTAAGCAGCAGAGGCGTTGGTCTGTCGGAATCTGCCGCTTGTTTGTTACTGCTCTTGCAGCGATGACGATGCGACCTCTGACCCAAATTCTCATCTGGATAGTGTCCAACTGCTTATCCGTCATGGCAATAGGTAAGACTTCTATTATTTATTAAAGTGGTTGTTTATCTCAAATTGATCACACCTGCAGTGATGCTCACATTGGCGTGTCATTTGTCTGTGATTGCACCTGTCGATCAATGAAAACCATTCTAATCAACACTAAGCAATAAAAGCTACTGGTTTTTAATTTCAGAGTAATCAAATTTTATTTAGTATGTAGCTTTATCTAAATACTAGCACTTTAAACCGTTTGTAAAGATTGTGTAAATAATTAGTCTTAATCTTTGCTTTGCGAGATAAGACTAGTGCAGTATACAAGAGGATTTCAGATTATGCTTACAGTTAGACTGAAGCTGAATTTACTTACTCGCAATACATTTTTATGTATTCACTTATCAAATAAGTTTGCTCGTACATTCACCAGTTTAAATTGAATATTCATGTAAAATAAAAAAAACATAACACAAAGAAGAAGAGCTTTGTTTGTTTACATTTCGCCCTAACGCTTTTCCAGTGTTGTGCCAACTTAATTAGTTGACTTTAATTTTCCAAGCCCGCCTATTTATTTAACCTTTACCTTTTCTTTTCACTTGATTTAATATTTCAATTGATTTTTCTGGTTATTTACAATAACATCTTCCATTCGTAGAAATACTTTACCCTACTATCATTATCCTACAGCACTGCCTATTGGTCACGATTGTGCATGCAAGAACGCTTATCGGAGACCCTTTCACGGGTATATGCCGATAAGTAACGATATTCCCTATAGGAAAGAACGTATTGAAATTCTTAAAAGTCAACGCAGTTGAATTTCACGCACATTAAGTAATGCCTATAAACATTTATCAGAGTCACGCACCTTGCGTCAGAAATATTTTTTATATATATTTATTTTAACGCAAGTAAAAGAAAATATAAATATAAATAAAAAGCTCTGCGAAATTGGCCTGAAAGTTTAACATTTCTCAAAAATGAAATACGAACAAAAAATCCGTATGAGTAATTGAAAATGCAGACAATGTTGGTTTGTATGTAATGATAGAATATGACCGGTGTATTATGAGTAAATGTATGTTTCATATATAAATTTCATGCAATCTTTGAGTGTTTCCTGGGTTCCCAATTTTCTTTCCTTGTCGTTTGGAATTGAATGAATTCCAATCCAAACAAACAATGGAGCTTTGCAAGTTCCCACCGATTCCTGTAAGATGGCCTCATCTCATCTTCTATTCAGGTCCGGTTTTAGACGTACGCGACGTGTGCGGTCGCTCGTAGGCGTCGGCTGGTGAAAAAAATCGAGATCATTTAGTACAAAAGTCTAGCATCACTAATAAATACAAATTAATTGATTGAATTATATTTTTTTTTAACATCTCAAGTGTGTAATTAATGCTATAAAGGGTAATATTAACTCCCACTTATTCCGTTTCTTACAATGAGCTAATAGAAATTGAGATCAGAAGCTCAAATGATTTACTTACGATAGAAAGAAATCTGAAGCTAGCAAATTCTTGAATTTAACAAGAGGTCTTCATTTTCCTATCTACTTCCGACTTAAATTTTATTTTGTTGTTTCTTACTGTCAGTTTGACATGACAGGAAATAGTTTTGAATAATTTATCTGCTAACTTTTGTAATTGAAAGGAAATTTCGTTTTGCAATTCAAAAGTTAAAAAATAAAATAAATTATATTTTTAGAATTTGAAATATTAATAGGTTGCTCATTTTAAAGTTGTTGTTTTGTAAGAATACAGTCGCTCTCATGTGCGTAATGATTTTTTTTTTAAAGTTGAAATTATTATTATTATTATTATTATTATTATTACAGAATAAGTATGCTATAATTGAAATAAATCTGCATCCTTACGGAGAAGGCACTTGCTTCATTTCTAATCAAATCAACAAGAGTCGAGCTTATTCAACAGCCCGGCAAATTCAGCAACATGCTTCACTGATTACTTTACTCAAAAAAACTGACAAAAATAAAAATACAGATCATTAAAATGAAAATGCAAAAGATAATTATTATCAATTGAAACTGCATTGATAGACTAATCGATTATGCTTAATATCTAATAATAATAATAAACTTTAAAACCCAATTTTAAATTAAGTTTAAGTTATCAATTCAAAATTGTACGTAATCTATAAATTGCAATTGACTGTTGAGTCTATTATTCTGACACGTGTTAAAATTGATAAAAATTTTAACTAGAGATTTATTACAATTTTTCTAACCAAATTAAATATAAATTTCAAGTAGATTATTTTGTCATTCGACTCTCTTTATTCAAATAGAAGTACTTAGACATATTCTCATTACATTTATACTCACACTTGTTTTCTGGATATTATTTTTACCCGCACAAATTCCCTTATCCAATTCCGTCTTGTCGTTTTTTCTCGTATATCTACAACAAGCCCGCTCTCCACTTTGGTCTCGTAGCAATTACACTATCAAATCAGGCGGAAACCTGAGTGAGATCGAGCGACATTTCGGGTGCTGCACGTATGCATACCATCATGCACTCCTGCGTTTTGTATGCACACACACGCATCTCCCTCACATACACACCCTAACACACTCACCCACCTTCACTTTACCGTTGAAATTTCACCACGTGTTTTGTAAATTATACATTACACGCCGAACATAAAAAAAATTTTCCATCTGCACCCTATTCAAACTCTCTTACATTACATCCATATCCCAAATGGAATTATGAGAATTACTTTTATTTTCACACAACACCACTATCGATAAATGGTTTAGTTTTGCATTCTTTAGTGCAATGAGAGACATGATAACTTGCGTGACTAAATGGTAAAAAAATTGTGTTTTACTGATTTTTGTTTTGGCTTGGAAAGAATGATTCGTTTATTCCTCTAAGGCTGAGGATTGCTTTCAAACTGAAATTTTAGCATGAACATAGACGCTTTAAATTGAAGAATATAATTCAAAAATGGAAATGAGCAAGTGGAAAAAAGAGTCAAAGTTTGCAACTTGGAACAATTTCAACTATTCACCATGTAAAATTCACAGTAGATTAACCCCAAATGTGAATGTTAGACAAAGACTAACCAAGTGACTTCAATTTGTCACCATGTCTTTCGTGTGTTGAATGCTAATGTGATGCCAGTTGCACATCACTGTCATTGAACAAGTCGCTTCGCTTCTTTGCTACGCTTTTCTAGCAGTGAGACATCTGTGACATTTTGTCTGATTGTACAATGCATGAGCACAAGCCGTATCAGTCGGGTGCAACATCCCAAAAAGTGACAAGAGTTTCGCTTTACGTGTTAAATTATCTTTGACCAGCCACCTGATACTTGAAGAAAATAGGCACAGACTGTTGTTCGGTTGGCTTCCTCACTGGATTAACACAGAAAAGGGGTTATTAGTGAGAGGACACTCCAATCCCTTTTGCCGCCTAATTAATTCTTCCTATAGCGACTCCCCCTAACAGCAGCAGCAACAGTAATCAGTCTAGCCTTCCTAAGACACTTTTTTCTTCCCTTTCTTTTTTTTAAAAGGATAAAAATTGCCAATTTTTCTCTTACTGTGGATTTTTTTCCTCTTCATTTTTTTTGAATTAAAATTTTAATTTTATGATGAATAAAAACAATTATTTTAACTTTAAAGAATACAGAGTAATAGCATGTCATTAATTCTAAAGCTGAAGTCTGTTCAAACTTTTCTACTCCAATTATAATTCAACTCTTTTCGAGTTAAAGTTCTATTCTAATAGAATTTATCAGCAGTGGTGCAAGCTTTGGCTTGCAGCAGTTGTTTTCTTGTTTGGCCCTAGATGAAAATTGATTCCATCCTTCGGGTGCCATCCATCCTTACTAGGAAAAGACGGACGGAGAAATTGAAACCTCGGCAGACATTAAAAGACAAGCTTTGGCGTAGTGCAGCTGCTTTTGGATGGCCACCGACGTGACTCTTGGAAAACTGATGTCAACAGTGAACAACGGGGAACGGTATAGATTTATAGACCGAAAGCAATAAACATTTTTTCTTAGTTTTACGCGTTTATAACGGCTTTTATTTATGTTATGGTATGAGTTTTGGGGATAAAAATTGCTTTGTGTCAATTTCGTAGCCTATCATTACGAGTGACTGAATCAAATCGAAGTCTGTTAATGAGGGGATCCTCTAACTGTAATCCAAGTAGCCAATCCATGTTTCAAATTAAACCCATGCGATCAAATTAATGAGCCATATATTTTCAAGGCTTGTTGTTGTTGTTGTTGTTGTCGTTCGTAACTTTGAATCTAAATCATTAGTTTAAAATGTAAATTTGGCGTTTAGAAAAAAAAATTAAGCAGATCATAAAAATTTAAAATGAATTTGATTAGGAGAATTGTGAAATAATATATTAAAATATGGTTTGAGTGATTAATGTATTAGAAATTATGGTTTTATTAATTGGTCGTAAATTCATACGTCGCATAATGCTACAAATGTGAAAGTATTAAAACTGATTTTGAACTTTCTGATATTTTTTAAATTCTCAAAATGATTTCTAATCCAGATTTAAATTACAATTTTTAACCCAGTGAATTTAATAATAACATTTATCTCGTTTTGATTTGCTTTTGAGTAAAGATTAAATCTGAACGATTTACAAAAAAAGATTGAGAAATCAATAAGCTAAATATAGAAGAAGTTTAATAAGTTAAAGTTCTTTTATTTAATAAAAAGATATGTTTAGCTTAAATTTTAATTATAAAATTATGAAAAATCTGCTTTTGTGATTATAGACAAACCTCTAAGAAAACGACTGACTGCAATTTCTGTATACAGGACACTTTATTGCTGCATGTCTTAAATTTATGTACCATCTTAAGTTTCTTAGATAGATGAAAGTCTCTGAAATCTAATAGTACCTACTATACCATCCAATGTTACTAAAGTCTTAAATCTGCTTCTCATGAGAATTTTTCATTTGTTTAAAAAATAAATTTAAATTTTGAAATAGACAAGATCAGATTTAGCATAAAAGAAAATTAAATAGTTTTACATTTATTTCCCTGCAGAGTTTAACAGATAACATGTGCTTTGCTGAAAATAATGGAACATTTCAAGTAGCATTACTCAAAGTTAAGCCATTTTTAAAGATATATCTTTTAATAAAAAATGTTATAAGATGGTTAATGATTAGTTGTAATGAATACAATTTATTTTACCTAAACAGAAACAGAATAGAATTAGTTGGCTTAGTTTCTGTTACAGATTTTTTTAGTGTTAGAAGTGCTCGTGCATTGTTCATCGAATGATATATGGTGGGCAGGCAGTTTTATCATGTTCTAAATAATAATTTTGATTGAATTTTTAATTTTTATTATTAAATGTATTATCTCACAATAATACCAGAAAAATTATCCTTAGTAATGTTTATGTTTATTTTTATTTTTAATAAATATCTAGACATTTTGTCATATACTGTATATGATGATTTGTTTGTTTTTCTTCTAAACCTTCGTATATAAATATAAAAATATTATTTTAGCATCCGTTCTTCAACTGAAATTTTCTGCTGCATGGTCACTCTCTTTAACAGACATCTTTTGATTTAGAGACGAAATATACCGGCAGCAATACTTATGATGCTTTGCTACACAAATCAAGAAAGAGTCTTTCTTCGTCTTTTTTGAAGTGTTCTTCACTTCCGCTAAACGATTGTGAATCTAAACAGAAAAAAAATACAATTTATACATTTTGTTTACACAATCATAGCATCATAGCTTTCTCATGAATACAGAATTTCTACTGCATAATAAATATGTAGTTTGTTTGTGTTTGTGGTTCTGCATATAAAATCTGCATTATTTCTCTTTATCTTAAAAGAGAAATGTCCAGAAGAGATCCACGAAGTAGATTAGTGTGTTGTGTGACCGACAACAAATGCCTCATTTGCATCTCAATGACTAGGAGAAACCCCTACAACACTTGCAGCTTCATGGCCCTTGTAACACAACTAGGAACCTTCTTCTTTTTACCACTTACTGAGATTTCACCTTGATTTATTTCTAATTACTATCCAAATAAATTACTTTAAGTGAGGCCAATAACCGTGAACTAAGAACAGTTTGTCTTTTTACTATTACTAGAACTGTTACTAAGCCATTTCCATGGTTGTCATTTCCACTAGTGCAGTGTGATGGTGTTCTTTTTTTTATCTTTTTACTTTGGCCTCACTTTCTTCCTGTTAATGGCAGGATTCGTTCTTTGCTCCTTTCTCTCTCTCTTACTTCTGATCTGTTATTGCTGATGTTTGATGTTGATAAAGTTCAATTTCCACCAACTTTTAGCTAAATAAGAAATAAAGCTAGAGAAGAAAAAAAAAACAAGTTTTTTCTTTTATTTTTATATCTTCAAAACTCAACTTCAAATGCAAGATCTGTGAGCTAAATTAGGATGGCGCATTAATAAAGTAACGTCTACTAGGGTAATTAACCAAATTAAGTATATTAATCAAAATTATTAGCTAACATAAGCGTACAATTTCTTTATTTTAAAAATTAAAAACATTGTGTTTAAAAATAAAATCTTTCAGACAGTGGCAAACTCAGACAATTACTCCAGGTGGGAAAGGGGAGAGACAATGCAAAAATTTTCCAAAAAGTAAAAGAAAATTTCAAACATTTTAAAAACTCAAAAGCCAAAAAAAATTTGCATTGCAAAACTTTTCAAAGAAATTTAAAAATTTCTCCTTAATTTAATGTTTATGGCACTACTTTGGTTACGGGGGCGATTTCCCCTGTTGCCACCCCCTCCTGTATTTGTCATTAATTTCAGAAATTTATGCAAATTTATTTGCATATTGGTAATTGGTATCGTTAGCACGTGACAGTCACGTGTATAATGAGCTACAGTATGTCGTGTTCGACAAAATGGCCAAAATAGTAGCTTGAAAATAGTGGCATTGAGAACAAAAACGCATAGATTTAAATTAATCCCATGATCATAAACTAAAAGGTAAGTGACAACAATTTTACTGAATTCTTTCTTAAAACAGATCAATTGAACTTTCAACTAAAATGTTTAAAAAGGCTTAGGCAAATTCTGTTTCATGTGTAGTTAAAATGTAATGTTTTAGCGCACTTATGTCACGATTCCGATTCTCAATGATGTAAAATTTACAATTTCAAATTTGAAACATTGCCAAAATGATTGGACTAATCTCTAATCTTCGTGGATCCCTTTGGAGAAAAAAATATTGATGATGGAAATTTTTATTCATTAAAAAAAATAATTCAACTTTGCTAATACGTAAAGACGAAGCCGATATAAGCAGTCCCCTGCATGCATTTTGTAGGCGTTCAGCAAATAATTAGCTTCTAGAAATGGAAAAGATTTTATAGATAAAAGCGGTAGGGGAATTTAGCATGTTACAAGCACCCTATAATTATTTAAGACAACAATTTAAACCAATCCCATCATTCTAAGTCACCACGAGGCAGCCATTCAACCAATCAACACTTTGCCTTATGCAAACACCCTGGTAATTTCACTTTCTCCCCAGAGTCATAATCATCCTAATGGCAAATTGCACATGGGGTTTGCAAGGTGGTCGACATCACACCGTCCAAATCTCGTCCGAACACCAATACATGTGCAAAATGAGATAAAGGGGTTGACATTCTCTCTGAGTAAAGCCTATGATATGTGATAATTTATAAATGGTAATGGAAAAGGGGGAATTAATTGTTGGTTTTATATTTAATATTCAGCAGCACAAACTTTTCATTTTGTTTGTGATATGCTAAGCTTCTTTGATGGCCTTTTAAATCCTTTGATATGAATATATAAAAAAAAAACGATGACGACTTGCGTCAAATTTAGTTTTCTTTGACTTAAAATAAAACAGAAAAATTGAGAAATAATTTTCTTTGACAAAGTAGTACATCACAGAATTTAAAGAACTTTGGAGTGAGATAAAAATCAATAAGACTTCTGATGAAAAGCCAAAAGACTGATTCTTTGAGCTATTTATCTAATATTTTATTAAGTTTCTGGAATCTTTTATTTGTAAAACTTT
>JAQFZN010001562.1:0-15145 GCA_034687075.1 Geophilus carpophagus
CCACAAACTCCTTCAAAACTACAAGGATTCTGACATCTATTCTGAATGCATGCTTTATCCATTGTACAATCTGAATCTGTTCTACATTCAAGGGTAGTTGGAAGTGCAGAAGTTGGAGGTGGATAAGTAATAGGAGTAGCAGAAGGAGTTGCTGGAGGTTTTGTAGTAGTAACTATTATAAACAAATTATTAATAATTGAATGCAATTAATATTAAGATTTTCAAAAATTTACTCAATGAACATAGAACTTGTGGATTCCCTTCATAACCTGGTAAACAATGACACACAGGCCTATGGATAACCACTTTACAAATGGCATTTAATCCACAAACACCATCAAAACTGCAAGGATTTTCACATCTGTTCTTAATACATGCTTTATCCATAGCACAATCTGAATCACTGTAACATTCAAGAGTAGTTGAAGATGAAGGAGAAATTGAAGGATAGTAAACAGTTGAAGGAGATAAAGTTGTTGTAGTAGTTGTTGTTACTACAAAAAAGAAACAAGATAATTTAATGAAAAAAAATAAGGGCCACTTTAAGAGTAAGCAGAACAGAATTAGATCCTACAATTTCTTATATTATTATTTTCTAAAATTCAAACAATATTGAACAATTTATATTAATAAAATTAAATAGAATCTATACTAATATAAACAGAATTTATACAGATCTAATTATACTTTCTATTCAAAGAAGTCAATGTAAATCTTAAAATGGCTCTTATGAAAATAGGACAAGAACTTACTTAAAGAACAAAGAACTTGAGGATTCCCTTCATACCCAGGAAGACAATGACAAACTGGTCTGTGTATAACAACTTTACAAATAGCATTCAATCCACAAACTCCTTCAAAACTACAAGGATTTTGACATCTATTCTGAATACATGCTTTATCCATAGTACAATCTGAATCTGTTCTACATTCAACAGTTGTTGTAGAAGGCCGAGTTGTTGTAGGAGGAGAGAAAGGATGAGTATAAGGTGTTGTTGGAGGTTTTTTAGTGGTTACTAAACAAAGAAATGTTAATTAAGAAATGTTTAAATGACTTAAAACTAATCTTTAAAATAAATATATTACTTAATGAACACATGACTTGAGGATTCCCTTCATATCCTGGTAAACAGTGACATAAAGGTCTATGAACAACAACCTTGCAGATGGCATTTAATCCACAAACTCCCTCAAAACTACAAGGATTCTCACATCTATTTTGAATACAAGCTTTGTCCATTGTACAATCTGAATCTGTTTTACATTCAACAGTTGTTGCGGGAGAATATGTTGTTGGTTTTAATGTAATAGGTGGTGAATAAGCAGTAGTTGGCTGTTCTGTAGTTGTGACTAATACCAAAATTTATTAGTAGATTAAAACTATTAAATTCAAACAAACTAAATTTACTTAGTGAACATAAGACTTGTGGATTCCCTTCATAACCAGGTAAACAATGACATATAGGTCTATGTACAACCACTTTACAAATGGCATTCAATCCACAGACACCATCAAAACTGCAAGGATTTTCACATCTGTTTCTAATACATGCTTTATCCATAACACAATCTGAGTCAGTCCTACACTCAACAGTTGTTGCAGGTGAAGGAGAAGTTGAAAAAAAGGTAATTGTTGTTGGAGGCAAAGGTTTAGAAGTAGTGGTAGTAACTGTAGAAAGAATTTAAGTAAACTGTTAAATAGAATTTTGAAAAGAACTTACCCAAAGAACATAAAATTTGAGGATTTCCATCATATCCTGGAAGACAATGACAAACAGGTCTATGTATAACAACCCTACAGATGGCATTTAAACCACAAACTCCATCAAAACTACAAGGATTCTGACATCTATTTTGAATACAAGCTTTATCCATTGCACAATCAGAATCTGTTCTACATTCAACAGTTGTTGGAATAGAAGTTGGTGGTGGTGGATAAGAAATAGGAGTAGCAGAAGGAGTTGCTGGAGAACTTGTAGTGGTTACTTTAATAAAATGGAAGAATGTGAATAATAATATTATCAGTAAAAGTTACAGATAAACTGTAAAATTTACCTATTGAGCATAAAACTTGAGGATTTCCTTCATAGCCAGGAAGACAATAACAATTTGGTCTATGAACTACAACTTTACAAATTGCATTCAACCCACAAACTCCATCAAAACTGCATGGGTTTTGACATCTATTCTTAATACATGCTTTGTCCATTGCACAATCAGAATCACTGGTACATTCAACAGTAGTAGTAAGTGTAGGAGGAGTTGGAGAATAAGTAACAGTTACAGGAGCCAAAGTTGTAGTTGTAGTAGTAGTAACTAACAAGAAAAGTTTATAAGAATCAGAAACTAAAAGAAAAAGGATAAATCTTACTCAAAGAACAGAGAACTTGAGGATTTCCTTCATATCCTAGAAGGCAATGACAAACAGGCCTATGAATGACAACTTTACAGATGGCATTTAAACCACAAACTCCATCAAAACTACAGGGGTTCTGACATCTATTCTGAATGCATGCTTTGTCCATGGTGCAATCTGAATCTGTTCTGCATTCTACAGTTGTTGTAGAAGCAGAAGTTGGTGGTGGATAACTAATAGGAGTAGGAGCAGAAGTTGCTGGAGGTATTGTAGTAGTAACTAATACAACAGATTATTAATATTTCAATAACTTAACATTAAAAATCATTAAATTTACTTAATGAGCATAATATTTGAGGATTTCCTTCATATCCTGGAAGACAGTGACAAACTGGTCTATGTACAACAACTCTACATATAGCATTCAAACCACAAACTCCTTCAAAGCTACAAGGATTCTGACATCTGTTATGAATACACGCTTTATCCATTGCACAATCTGAATCAGTTCTACATTCAACTGTGGTAGTTCGTGAAGTTGTAGGAGTAGGATAAGTGACTGTCTCCAGTTTAGTAGAAGGAACTGGTGTTGTAGTTACTGAAGAAGGAAAAATTAGAAAGTAGAAATAAAGTTATGAACAAAACTAACTAATTTCCTTTACCCAAATAACACATCACTTGAGGATTTCCATCATAACCAGGCAAACAATGACACACAGGCCTATGTACAACAACTTTACATATTGCATTCAGACCACAAACTCCATCATAACTACAAGGATTCTGACATCTATTCTGAATGCATGCTTTATCCATTGTACAATCTGAATCTGTTCTACATTCAACAGTTGTTGTTGGAAGTTGAGTTGTTGGTGGAGGACTAAAAGGATGAGTAAAGGGCGTAGTTGGAGGTTTTTTAGTAGTTACTAAACAAAGAAAAAAATTGAAAATCGACATTCAAAAGCCCACAATGAATATTAAAATGTTACTTATTGAACATAAGACTTGTGGGTTCCCATCATATCCTGGTAAACAGTGACAAACTGGTCTGTGCATAACAACCTTGCATATTGCATTTAACCCACATACTCCATCAAAGCTACAGGGATTTTGACATCTATTTTGTATACAAGCTTTGTCCATTGTGCAATCAGAATCTGTTCTACATTCAACAGTTGTTACAGGAGCAGAATCTGGTGGTGGGTAAGTCACCGGTACAGTAGGAGCCACAGTAGTTGTAGTAGTAGTAGTTACTACAATTTAAAATACTTAAAAATGATTTTTGATGAAATTTAAACAAAATTCCTTACCCAAGGAACAAAGTACTTGAGGATTTCCTTCATAACCCGGAAGACAATAGCAATTTGGTCTATGTACAACAACTCTGCACAGTGCATTCAATCCACAAACCCCATCAAAACTACACGGATTCTGACACCTATTCTGAATACATGCTTTATCCATAGCACAATCTGAATCTGTTTTACATTCAACAGTTGTTGTTGGAGCATAAGTTATAGGTGGAGGAGTAACAGGAGGAGGATAAGAAGTTGGTTGCCTCGTTGTACTAGTAACTAAGAATATAAATCACTGTTAAAACCCATTAGATTCAATTCTAAATAAAATAGATTACTTAATGAACATAAAACTTGAGGGTTTCCTTCATATCCTGGTAGACAATTACACACTGGTCTGTGTATAACAACCCTGCAGATAGCATTTAATCCACAAACTCCATCAAAACTACATGGATTCTGACATCTATACTGAATACATGCTTTATCCATTGTGCAATCTGAATCTGTTCTACATTCAACAGTTGTTGTAGATGGTGGTGAAGTTGGAGGAAGAGGGTAAGGTGTTGGAGCAAGAGTTGTAGTAGTTGTAGTAGTAGTCACTTGAGAAGAAAATCAAAGAAATAAGAGAAAGAAAACAAATTATCACACAAGAAATTAGTTTTAACTCCACCAAAAGTTTTAAAGCATGGAATTAGCATAAAGTACATTCAATTTCTAAATTAGTTTGCTCTAAATGCTAATACTTGCATTTATTAAATAAGCTTTCTAGAACTATTTGAGTTTGCTCAACATCTAGTATTAACCACTGTACAGCTTTGCAGATGAGCATTACTTAAGAAAACCTCTTTGTTTACACTTTCCACATTCTTAATCAGACTTATTCTGATAGTAGCTGCCCAATTAACCCACTGTTAATTAAGTTGGATATAGCATAACTTATTAATACTTTACCTATTGAACATAAAACTTGAGGATTTCCTTCATAACCAGGAAGACAATGGCAGTTTGGTCTATGAACAATAACTCTGCATATAGCATTAATTCCACAAACTCCATCAAAACTGCATGGATTCTGACATCTATTCTGAATACACGCTTTATCAATTGCACAATCTGAATCTGATCTGCATTCAACAGTTGTTGTAGAAAGAGTAGTTGTTGCAGGATAAGTGAAAGTAGTAGGAGCAGAAGTTGTAGTTGTAGTACTCACTTAAGACAAGAAATGTGAAATAAAGTAAATTAAGAACAAGTATTATTTCTTTGTTAGTAAAAAAAAAATAAGATATAGTAAGTCAAGTATTTCAATACTTTACCTAATGAACATAGAACTTGAGGATTTCCCAAATACCCTGGAAGACAGTAACAATTGGGTCTGTGTACAACAACCCTGCACACAGCATTTAGCCCACAAACTCCATCAAAACTGCATGGATTCTGACACTTGTTCTGAATACATGCTTTATCCATAGCACAATCAGAATCACTTCTACACTCAACAGTTGTTGTAGAAGGTTGAGTTGTTGGAGGAGGAGAAAAGGGATGAGTATAAGGTGTAGTTGGAGGTTTTTTAGTAGTTACTAATCAAAGAAAGAAATGTTAATAAACATTTAAAAGTTTACAAAGTATATTTAAATATTACTTATTGAACATAAGACTTGAGGATTTCCTTCATATCCTGCTAAACAGTGACAAACAGGCCTATGTACAACAACCTTGCAGAAGGCATTTAATCCACAAACTCCCTCAAAACTACAAGGATTCTGACATCTATTTAGAATGCAAGCTTTGTCCATAGCACAATCTGAATCAGTTTTACACTCAACAGTTGTTGTTGGAGCGTAAGTTATAGGTGGATGAGTAATAGGAGGACTGTAAGTAGTTGTCTGAAGAATTGTAGTAGTAACTAATAAAATGAGAAACTATTAAAACCCATTTAAGATTTAATCTTATTAAAATAGTTTACTTATTGAACAAAAGACTTGAGGGTTTCCTTCATATCCTGGTAAACAATGACAAGTTGGTCTATGTACAACAACCCTGCAGATAGCATTTAACCCACAAACTCCATCAAAACTGCATGGATTTTGACATCTGTTCTGAATGCATGCTTTATCCATAGCACAATCTGAATCAGATCTGCATTCAAGAGTAGTAGTTGATGCAGTTGTTGTTGGAGGAGGTGTTACAGGTAAAGGGGTTGGTGGTTCTATATATTTCTCAGTAGTAACTGTTATTTTACCATTAAATACAGAAATAAATCATCAAGCCCACTAAAAATTAATAAAAAATAGATTTTTCTCAGAAGAAACTTACCTAATGAACAAAGAACTTGAGGATTTCCATCATAACCTGGAAGACAGTGACAGATAGGTCTGTGAACAACCACCCTACAAAGAGCATTAATTCCACAAACTCCATCAAAACTGCATGGATTCTGACATTTATTCTGAATGCATGCTTTATCCATAACACAATCAGCATCTCTGCGGCATTCAACAGTTACAGGAGGAGGTGTAACAGTTGCAGGAGATAGAGTAGGAGGTGGAGGAGAAGGAGTAGTAGGCTTTACAGTAGTCACTAAAGATATGCAAGATATAGTGAAAAAATTATAAAAACGAGTAAACAGTGCAAAGATATACCATACCTGGTGTGCATGCAATTACAGGATTCCCTTCATATCCAGAAATGCAATAACAAAATGGTCTATGAACAACAACACGACAAAGTGCATTAGCACCACACACATCAGGATAACTGCATGGATTCTGACATCTATTCTCTATGCATGCTTTATCCATTGCACAATCACTATCAGAAGTACATTCAAGAGTGGTTGTTCTTTCTGTGGGAGTTGGTGAAGGATAAGTAATTCTTGGAGTTGGGGGTGGTTGTGTGGTTGTAGTTGTAATTAAGTAACATTGAACTTGAGGATTGCCTTCAAAACCATGTAAACATAAGCAAATTGGTCTATGAAGGACTACTTTGCACATTGCATTTATTCCACAAACTCCTTCATAACTGCATGGGTTTTGGCATTTATTCTGAATGCATGCTTTATCTACTACACAATCAGAGTCTCTAGTGCATTCTAGAGTAGTCGTGGAAGTTGGTTCTGTGACAGGTGGAGAATAAGGTGGTGTAGGTGGTGGTGATAGTGGAGTAGGGGAAGGTGTAACTGAGAAAAACAAGAAATTTAAAGTGAAATAAATAAAAGATTTTGATATTAAGTTATAAGTTACCTAAAGAGCAAAGAACTTGAGGATTTCCATCATAACCTGGAAGACAGTGGCAAACTGGTCTATGTACCACAACCCTACAAATTGCATTAACACCACATACTCCATCATATGAGCATGGATTTTGGCATCTGTTCAGAATGCAAGCTTTGTCCATGGCACAATCAGAATCATGTTTACATTCAACTGTAGTAGTTTCAGGTGGAAAAGTAACTGAAGGAGGAATAATAGGTGGTGGTGTTGGAGGTGGAGTAGGTGCTTTAGTAACTAAAGAAAAAAGTAAGTTTTAGAATAATAACAGAAAAGTTGCAAAGAATATTGAAGATTCATAGTTATGCCAAATTTGTCAATAATCTAAAAAGTGAGACATAAATTTCTTTTGAACTAGTTTAGACTTCAATAACATCAAAAGTACCAATAATTTTGACTTAACATAGCAGTCCCACCTAACTATTGATAAACTGTGCATGTAGTTACCAAACTTACCTATAGAACACAAAACCTGAGGATTTCCATCATAACCAGGAAGACAATGACATGTAGGTCTATGAATTACCACCTTACAAATAGCATTCAATCCACATACTCCTTCATAACTACAAGGATTTTGACACTTATTTTGAATGCAAGCTTTAGTCATAATGCAATCAGAATCTGAATGGCATTCTACAGTAGGTGCAGGTGGTTGAGTAGTTGGAGAAGGTGTAAGAGGAGATGTAGGAGGTGGTAAAGTATAAGGTGTTTCAGTAGTAACTAGCAGAGAAAAAATAAATTAGAGAAATAGATTCTAATATTAATCATTATCTATCTCTTTTTACCAAGAGCACAAGCCACATGAGGATTTCCTTCATAACCAACAATGCAATAACAAACAGGTCTGTGTACAACAACTCTGCAATTGGCATTAATTCCACAAACACCATCAAAACTGCATGGATTCTGGCATTTTCTTTGAATACAAGCTTTGTCCATAACACAATCAGAATCACTAACACATTCTGGAGTAGTTTTAACTGGTGGTAGTGTAGTAGGAGATGGACTAGGAGGCAATGTAGGCCTTTCAGTAGGTTTTGGAGTAGTGACTAAAATCAACAATAATTTAAACTAAACCTTATTTAAATTTTAAAAAACTTAACTAACACACCTAGAGAACAATAAACTTGAGGATTTCCATCATATCCAGGTAAGCAATGGCAAACTGGTCTATGGACAACAACTCTACACATTGCATTAATACCACAAACACCTTCATAACTGCAAGGATTTTGGCATCTTCTCTGAATACAAGCCTTATCCATCACACAATCAGAATCACTTGTACATTCTGGTGTAGGTGGAGAAGGTGTAGGAGATGGTGGTACTGTCAAAGGTGGAGTAGGTGGTGGTGGTCTTTGAGTTGATGTAGTTGTAACTATTTTTTTTAAAAATTTATGTATTGCAGAATTATTTGACTAAATACATAAAAACTCAGTTAAATTTAACTCTATCTCACCAATAGTGCAGATAACTTCTGGATTTCCTTCATATCCAGGAAGACAATGACAAATAGGTCTATGAACAATTACTTTACAAATGGCATTTTGCCCACACACTCCATCATAGCTGCATGGATTTTGGCATCTCCTCTGAATACATGCTTTATCCATTACACAGTCAGAGTCTGTATAACATTCTGAAGTAGTTGTTGATGGTGGAGTAACTACTGGTGGTGTGTATACTGGAGTAGGAGCTCTTGTTGTAGTTGTTGTAGTGACTATTTAAAATATTTTCATTTGTAATTTAAAAAAACATTACTGAATTCCATTTTTTCTTTGCTTAATTATACCTAGAGTACATATGACTTGTGGATTCCCTTCATACCCAGATGGACAATAACAAATCGGCCTATGAACTACAACTCTGCATAATGCAATTTGGCCACATACACCATCAAAACTGCAGGGATTTTGGCACTTTTTTTGAATACAGGCCTTGTCCATTACACAATCAGAATCACCCACACATTCAACAGTAGTTGTTGATGGTGGTGTTATAGATGGAGGGGTGTAGTAAGGTGTAGGATAAGTAGGTTTTAAAGTTGAAGTAGTTGTGACTGAAGAAAATAAAGATATAAGTAAGATAATTTTAAATTGAAAACAGGTTTACAAAGTTTTCTACCTGGATAGCATAAAACCTGTGGATTTCCTTCATATCCAGGTAAACAATGACAAGCAGGTCTATGAACTACTACCCTGCACATAGCATTTTGGCCACAAACACCTTCATAACTACATGGATTTTGGCATTTTCTTTGAATGCATGCCTTATCCATTACACAATCAGAATCAGAAGTGCATTCATGAGTTGTTGCTGGAGGTTGATAAGTTGGAGGAACATAGATAGGTGTAGGATAAGTTGGTCTTTCAGTAGGTTTTGGAGTAGTTACTAAAGAAATTGAAAAACCTTTAACTCTTATACAAAATAAAATACAAGTAGGCAATATTTCAGCAATAATTTTCACCTAAGGTACACATCACTTGAGCATTTCCTTCATATCCTGGTAAGCAATGACATACAGGAACATGAACCACTACTCTACACATAGCATTTTGTCCACAAACATCATAATTACAAGGATTTTTGCACTTTCTCTGTATGCATGCCTTATCCATAGCACAATCAGAATCACTAGTGCATTCTGCAGTTGTAGTCTGAGGAGGACTAATAGTTGGAGGTGGATAAGTGATAGGAGCTTGAGTAGTTGTAGTTGTAGTAGTTGTAACTAAGAATTCAAGTTTATTAGAAATATGAAATTATAAGAAAAAGAGAAATAACTTTAAACCATTACCCAGAGTACACTGCACGTGAGGATTTCCTTCCATATTAGGTGGGCAATGACAAATGGGTCTATGAATAACCACTTTACATATAGCATTTGGTGCACAAACACCAGAAAAACTGCAAGGATTTTGACATTTTCTTTGTATGCATGCTTTGTCTGCAGGACATGATGAATCTTCAGTACATTCTGGAGTTGTTGTTGGAGGTGCAGGAGGTGGAGTTGGTGATGGATAAGGAGGTGGTGTGTAAGTAGGTGGTGGAATAGGAGGTGAAGTAACTGAAATTGTTGCAAGAATTGTCAAATAAAGTTAGACATTTGACATAAAACAGTTCAAGTTCAAGTGATGAGCTGATAGGACAGATTTTTGAGTTTTGAGAAATTTCATTGAAGAATATTTTTCATTTCATTTCCCCAAAAAAATCAAGTTTAAAATAGTTTAGATTTTCTTTACCTTGTTTACATTCCACTAATGGATTGCCATCATGCCCAGTTGGACAGAAACAAACAGCTTGGTGATTGAAGTTATTACACAAAGCATTTAAACCACATGGTTTAAGTGCTTCACAAGGCTTGACACAAGCACCTTTCAGACATACTTCAAATGGTGCACATTGTTGATGACTGGTGCAGAGTTCTACCTCATCTACTCCTGTTTTATCACCTGGTTTAACTGAGATTTTTTTTTCAAATTACTAATTTTTTCTATTTAAAATTCACCAAGAGTGAGAAAATTACACCAGAAAAAACTTTTTCCATTTCATAAAGAAATATCAGAAAAATCACAAATATCCACCATTAAAAAATAGAAAATACAGTACTGTGCAAATTACTTGGGACAATAGGAAAGTACAGTAACAAAAACAAATAAAACATTTATTTGTTTAATAATGCAGTTAATTGTAAATGTGATCCACCTTTAGCTTTGATTACATCTTTCACCCTCTTAACCATTGATACAACAAGCTTTCTACGTATCTCCTTCACTTCAGGATCATAATAACACAATTCCATAACACTTTTTATCATTTTGGTTTTCTTTTAATTTCGGGCAACAACCATTTTTATGGACGGGCAGAAAATCTCCACGAATCAGCGATTGGAAAACGCTGATATAATCCATCTTAAATATGCATGCTTTAATAATACCTTCAAATGTTGCTGGGTATAACAAAAAACCTCTTAGCAAGCTTAGAATTGTGTGGCATGGAGCCAAACCCTGTTAAAATACCCAATTGCAGTTAAGAAACAGCTTTTACAGTGTTTGGATCATTTTCACCTCTAGCACATCTATGTACCTTTTGCTGTCCATTATTCCTTCAATGGTGAAGAGTCTGTAACCCGGAAGCTTTAATACATCCCAAAACATGACCTTGGGTGAGTGTTTGGAGGATTGCAAGGCTTGGACTTGGCACTCCTTTGCCTGTCCCAACTAATTCACACAGTACTATATAATAATCCACCAATAAAATAAGATAATCTAAATGAAAGCCTTAACCAAGTATCTTCAATAGTCCAATCAACTCATCATTTATCAATATTTTTCAATATATATATATATATCATGATGAATGTTACCACAACAAAATCCAACACCACTATATTATTCTTGAATACTGTATTGTTACTTCGTTTCATCTAAACCAGCATTTCCCAAACTTACATTATTAAACCACCTTTTATGACACATAATTATTACATTTTGGGAAAAACTGATCTAAACAATGCTAGTTAATCAAAACAACCTCTTTACACATCCCATTCTATTAATGACTGCCCTCCATCTAGCAAATTATTGTTGTTATTATTTCAAAAGGAAAGGATTTCATATTCCATATGTCCAGTTAATAATTGAAAATGCTTAAGCAAGTTATCAATAAATTAGATGAAATAAATAATACCTGGCTGGCAGAAAAACAACGGATTGCCTTCATAATTTGGCAAACAAGAACAAACTGGGCGATGTATAACCACACGACAATTTGCATTCGTACCACACTGCTGACCCTCACCACAGGGGTCACGACAATCACGACGAATGCAGGCCAAATGAATGGGACAATCACTATCACGACGACATCCAGGTGCTTCAGTAGGTGCAGGTGAAGAAACTGGTGCATTTTAAGTGAAAAGTTAGAAAAGAAGTGAAATAAAACAAAAGATAAAAGAAATAGAAAAATCGGATAAACAGAAAAAAAATAAATCAAATTTTCCTACCTTTGACGCATTGATGCAATGGATTTCCTTCGTAACCAGGGAAACACATACAAACAGCTCGGTGAACATTAACTCGGCATTCAGCATTTAATCCGCACGGTTTGTACCATTCGCATGGATTTCTGCAATCTTCTTTTATACAAGCTCTGTCGTGAGGACAATCCGAATCTCGGACACAGATCGGTGGTGGTGGTGTAACTAAATAAACAATTGGTCAGTAATTGATAATAATTGGTCGAAAATTGTAAAAGAAAATAAATTTGAATTAAATCAAACAGAAATTATTTTCATACTCATTTCATACAATTCACACAATGATAAAATAATAAAGTAAAGTAAAGTGAGGTAGTACCTTGAGTGCAAGAGACTAAAGGATTGCCTTCGAGGCCAGACGGACAGAAACAGATAGCTTTGTGCAAGGTGACTTTACACTGTGCATTTTGTCCACATGGTTTATACCAGGAACAAGGATCACGACAGTCTTCTTGAATGCAGGCACGATCAAAAGAACATTCCGAATCACTGACACAGATGGCTGTCCGAAGTGTGGTCACTGTAGTGGTAACCACAAAAGGAGGACAAAGATTTTTTTTTAATTTCATAACGTTCAGTAAAAAAGATGAAATTAAACATGCAAAATATCAAACATAATACATTTTACGTGCATACATGTGTAGAGTGGAAAAGAATTTTGTGTTCAGTTGTGCAAATACCATGCGTGTACTGGTCGATAGAATATATGATGATAGATAGACTGAGATAATAGTAACAATGCATTTACTCGATAACTTTATATTACAGGAATGAGTTTTGAGGTTTCTAAAAAGTTCGGAAAGCTATTTAATTACTCCACAAGATTTCTGATTGGGTCTAAGAGCTTTCTGATTGCTCTGTGGGTTTTCTGAATGGTTCTGAGAGCATCCTGAATAGTTCTGAAAGCATTCTGATTGCTCTTTGAGCTTTCTGAATGGTTCTACATGCTCTCTGAATGGCTCTATGTACTTTCTGGTTAATTTTCAAAAGTTTCTGATTGCTTTTTGAGCTTTCTGAATAGTTCTAAGAGCTTTCTGATTGCTTTTTGAACTTTCTGAATGGTTCTGAGAGCATTCTGAATGCTCTGTGAGCTTCTGAATGATTCTATACGCTTTCTGATTGGTTTTAACAAAATTATAATATTTACCTGTATAAAATCTTGTTTTCCTAATATTATTATCAAGTAAATGCATTATTGATTAAATAAATTTTAGTTAGAAATTGTTTATTTTTTTCAAGCAAAGACATTGAGTTGATGAAAAGTAGTTTGTTTCTTGTTTTTGGTTTACCTAACACACATCTTCTGTTTGGGTTTCCATCAAACCCAGTTGGGCAGGTGCACATGGCTCTGTGCATCATGGGTATACAAACTGCAGCTTCCCCACATGGGAAGTCTAAGCATGGATCTTGGCAACTGCTATCCATACACATCATGTTTATGGAGCAGTCAGTGTGAGTGTGACAAGGAATAGATGAATTTGAAGTTGATATTGGCATAGTAGGAGTAATGGGTATAATAGAGCCGGAAGTAGTAATTCCCGTTGATTTACCCTCCCTCGAATCAGTAACCCCATTAAAACATGGTTCATCAGGGGTATCAAAAGAACAACCAGATTCCGGTGTAACTTCTTCGATAAATTTTGTGGGTAAAGTTACACTTGGTTCAGTATAGCCATTAAAACATGGTTGATCCGGAATATCAGAAAAACAATCGGATTCCGGATTGGTGTGTTCAAAAACCTCTGTAGATGAGGTTACACTTGGTTGAGTAACACTATCAAAACATGGTTGATCCGGAGTATCAAAAGAACAACCAGATTCCGGTGTTGGTTCATCAACAGGACTTGGTTCGGAATTATCATTAAAACATTTCGAGTCCGGACTATCGGAAAAACAACCAGATTCAGGTGTTACCTCTTCAACAACTTCTGTCGATGAAGTTACACTTGGTTCAGTAACCCCATCAAAACAAGGTTGATCCGGAATATCGGAAAAACAACCGGAATCCGGTTGCTTTTCCGGAGTGGTATGTTCGACAATTTCTGTCGATAAATCTACACTAGATTCAGTATTCCCATTAAAACAAGGTTGATCCGGAATATCGGAAAAACAATCGGAATCCGGTTGCTTTTCCGGTGTTGTTTGTTCAACAAGTTCAGTTGATACATCAACACTTGGTTCAGTGTTCCCATTAAAACAAGGTTGATCCGGAATATCGGAAAAACAATCAGATTCCGGTGTTATGTACTCGACAATTTCCGGAACTAATGTTGTAGTGGGAACTGATCTACCCGGAGGAATCGTATTTAAACCATCATCGGGATCTTCCCTTCCAGTTAAAGGAGTTTCAGTAGTAGTCAATTGTGTTGTGGCCTTTGGCCCAATAAAGATGGAAGTCATTAAAGTAAGCACAGGAGTTGTAGGAGGGGTTGTAAGAGAGAAAGAAGAGGTTGAAGACTTCTCACTACTGGTGACTGGAAGAAGATTAAACAACAAAATAAACATTATAATGAAATTGAATTTGAATAATATTTCTTGTTGTGTATGTACAAATTGTGTTGATAACATATAACAACATTGTGTTTTTGTAAAATCAATCATCAAAACAAACATACAACATTCTTATACCTTTCGCACACGCAACAAGCGGGTTTCCTTGGTACCCTTGGGGACAAGAACAAATGGTACGGTGATTGACAACTCGACATATAGCAAGAGCGCCGCAAGAGTTGAAATCAATGCATGGATCGCGGCATTCATTGCGAATACAAGCTTCGTTTTCTGCACAATTCGCATCCTTTTTGCAACTAAATTCATCCACTTTATCGATTTGCGGTTTAACAGTTGTGGTAACTGTGGAATTAATCGAAGTGGAATCGTTTTTATAATTAATTTCAAGTTTGAATTAAATTTTGATAAGGAAGTTTTTCAAGTTGCTGTAGAAAACCACCAAAGTTTCCAACTTTTCAACCGTAGAAAAGGTACCAAGAATTCTTAAATTTAATAGCGCTTTAAATCCAAGTCTAAACCAGGCTCGAAATTTAACACGTAAAATTCTAGAAAATTTCATTCCGGTTTATGAAATTCCGAAAAATATCATTTTGGTTTATGAAATTCCGGAAAATATTATTCCGGTTTATAAAATTTCGGTTTATGAAATTCCGGAAAATATCATTCCGGTTTATGA
>JAQFZN010001563.1:0-15136 GCA_034687075.1 Geophilus carpophagus
CGTATGTCAATATAAAATAGCTTCAGTCGTTGTGTATTTAACTTAAAAGTTGCTCAACTTCAGCTTTAACAGGAATTTTAATATAAAACTAAAAAAACTCTTAGCAATGCAGTGTCAAGCTGACCTTTTCTGCTTTAAAAAGCCCATAATCTTGAAAATTGTGCAAATCAGTGTTTATTTCAACGCTTGAAAAATGTTTATATATTTTTAGTGATAATATAAAAGCAGTTATAAAACATACACACTATTTTTCTTTATATCTTTTCTTTTTATTAGAAACAAGCTACACTTATACACCAACTTGAAGATGAATTGCGTTCCCATCATTTGCGAAATCCAGATTTGGGTCTTCAACAACAGTTGGAACAACTGTATGCAGAAAAACAGCATCAAGCCAAGGAAATATATTTGTTACGAGAAACTATTAAAGTAAGAGCAATTTTGACTGGGCCTTTTATAACCTTTACATGTTTATATTCCTACAGCTTTAACGCAATTTATTGCAAGAGGCTCCTCTTCACTTGTCAAACGCAGTTTTATGTGTCCAGTGTGTTTATTGGGCCGTTGCTCACAGTGGTGCTTTTGCAGACACAAAGCCGTTATTCGCTGTTCATTGGTGAGAAAGAGATAAATTGACGCTCAACTAACTAAAGTATAAGCTGAAAAATTCAATTCGGCTTATGAGAAAGAAAAAGATGAGGAATAGCAAAGCTGGATTTGGTTGATCTTATAATAGAAGTTTAGCAAATTCTATTAGTTAATGAAGCATTCATTCTTTTTACTGTATACATCAGTAGAAAATATAGATTTTCGATAAGTGTCTTTTTGTGACACATCGTTAAACGATTGCTTCAGCTGTGGTGAAGTTTTTTTACTATTTGAAGCTTTGTAATAATAAGGTTTACCGAAATAATGAAAGGTATTGATTATGCACTGCATCAGACACATTTCAAGATAAGAGTTTTAGATGCAATTTCGCATTGTATAAGTCTGTATAGTTTACCTATGATGTTATTCATGTATTCCAAAAGTTTGCGCTCTTCATCCTTCTGTCAGTTTTCCCAAGGAAATGGAAAACATGTTCTTTCAATAACCAATTGGCTTTTGTGAATGCAACCTGGACCAAAAATGCTATATCGTATTTCAGTATTTTGTGTTTATTTTAATGCATCACTTAATGAATGAATATAAATTATTGTGACATAATCGAAGATAATTTAATTGTTGTTTATAATTAGAATTTTTATAAATTGAACAAAAAATTCAAAAATAACAATTAATTATTGCTCAATTATTCCGGAATTGCATTAACTTCTTCTAAAACGACTGTTGAATTTTCTCCCGGTTATAAAAAAAAGATGAAAGTATTTTTCATCTTTAAAAACATGCGTGGTTCTCTTCGGACATAATTCACAGCGACATCTTGAAAGCACTGCAAGTGAGAATTAAGTTTTAACGCTATCGAAGCGTAAATGTAACAGCTTTCCCATGAGGGAATGTGGAAATTAGACATTGGATTTTACACCCTCTATAAACTTAACCAAGATTTAACGTGCAGTAAGGAAGGACGTTGGGTATGATGGTAATTCTCCAATTCATTTTGCATTGAAGATTATATAACCACAGGTTTCTAAATTGAAAACTACGCCCAACGATTTATGAATCTGATAAAATGAATCAGCGAAATTGCTTTAATGTTGATTACATTTTGCCCATAGGTGGAGTGGAAATTTAATATTCCACGCTTTTCTTTGCATTTTTTAAAAAACTGTTTATTTTTTTTAAATAAAATAAAAAAATCGGGCTTAAGTTGTTACAGTTTACACATGCCAAGTTGCTTTCGTGCCCTCATTGGCATTCATGTGGATAACATGAAAGGAGACATGTTGTATAATTTTCTGTTTTAATTTGTTTAATGAATTAATTAGAAGGGGATTCGTCAATGTTTTTATACATTCGAGGTGAAGTGAAATATAATTTTACTTAGATAATTTTTTTTCATTTTTTAGGAAATGGAATTGCGAATTGAAACGCAGAAGCAGACGTTGCAAGCGAGAGAGGAAAGTATTAAGAAGTTACTGGAAATGTTACAAACTAAAGGAGCTGGTAGGTATCAATTTTGCATTAAATCTTTGATTAATAGTGCAGAAAAGTGGGAATATTTTAATGGTGAATTATGATTTTCTCAGTTAATGGTCCATGATTGACCTGTGAGTGCAAAATTTGCATTTCTTGTGTTCGGTTAAGTTTTTAACTGCTTGTAATTGGTTTAAAAATCAATAGCAGTACACTTTGCTTGCTTTCAACTAAATTAGGGCATGAGCAATCACCTTGGTATTGATTCGAGTCATTTCTCACATCGTTTGATGGAAATAAATGGAGAAAAACAGACACTTAGTTGCGTAAAAACGAGATGAAAAAGTTATTGATTACCATTAATTAGTGAGTATTTTTAATTTTTTTATTATTGTAATTAATACTAATTAGCATCATTTGCGAAATCAAAAGCATTCAACAATTGTCATTAAACTAAATGCTTCATTAAATCAAGTAAATATTCAGAATTTTAATCCAGTTGTCTAATTTTTAAATTAAAATAGGATATTTACAGAAAATTTAAATTTATATTGGTTTTACGAGATATATAATTACCTAAATATATATAACCGCCATTTATATATCTCTGGAGTGAACATTCGATATTTGTTACACGGATTTTTCACCACTAGTGGTTTACCAATGGGATGGTTTAAGGCTACCATTACTGGCCACAAATCTTGTTCAAGTAGCATTTACGACTGTTGAATTTACAATTACGAATCATGTCAATTCCCGAGTGTACAGTAGATAACTTTAATACTTTTTATTGGATAAAATTGTCAAGAAAAACGAAGATAATGTAGTTTTTGTTTCGATCAAAAAAGAAAGAGAAATTTAATTATGAACCAGAATAATTAAAAGCTGAAATGAGAAAATGAATACAAGATTTTATAATTGACATGAGTTTGAAGTTTTATCTTTAATGAATGATTTAATTATATTTTTTCTTTTTCTTTTCTTAGGTGGAAAATTACAAGAAGACGAACGTCTAGAATATGAAAGGATGAAAACACAGCTTATTGAAGCTCATGCGCGTGCAAGGCATCTTGAATCTCTAGTCGAAAGCAAAGATAAAGATTTTCTCAAAACCAAAGAGGTAAATTAGGTAGTTGTTAATTGCAATTTTTCAGATGAAGACCGGAAAAATGTCGAAAGTTTGATATCGAATATCAAAGGTAAATGTTGTTAGTGTGATCGAGATGAAAATTGGAGAAGACGAAGTGAGAATTACTACCAAATTATTAACAAGTTTCTTCTGACGGTTAAAAGTTATTTAAAAATTTAGGCACTGCTTTAGATTAAAATTTAATTTTTTGGTTCAGTTTCAATTTTAAAAAATTGACTAGGAGAAACCATTTGGCAACTCATAACATCCTTGAATATGTTTTGCTTTCGGGTAATAATAAAAAAAGTTACTGCAAAATTTTTTTTTTCTTAGTATATTCTAATTTCAAGGCAAGGAATAGTGTAGACTGATGTAAAACTAAAATTTAAAGCTACTGGAGTTTTCCATTGGTTTAATAAATATTAAAGTTAAGTCGAAGGTCACACGCACCAAATTACGACCTAGAACCTTTTAGAAATGTAATATGAAACAAAACAGATAATCAAATCATGTGACACAAAAATAACATCATCAATTTTAAGGTATGCGTTAAAGAAGAAAAAATGAAATCATGGCTGTCATAAATTCTATAGTTTTCGCTTGGATGGGATTAAGTAATTCGTGAAGGATTATGCAGTACGTAGCTGTAAACGGCAATTACGATTAAATTAAGATGCAGGATATTACTGCAGATGAATTAATTTTCATTAAAAAATTGTATTTAATTAATTTATTAATTTTTTTATTTATTTACTCGCCATATTGAAAACTTTAAACGTTTATTCACTTTAATATATATCCCAGAGAGTGCTTCCATCGCCCCTTTTTATCCCATAGGTGGTGCTTACTGGCAGACCTGAGTTGAATGAAGGTCTAGACATAAAGGAATTGAGACAAATTATTGAAACCAAGGTAACAAGATGGTTCTCATGGGAGTTCCTGCAAATTGCTTCCTGCACTCTCCTCTTCAATAGAGTCTGTTTAAGGAATAATAAACTACATGCCACTTTCCCTTTAACTTTGTTATATTTATTTTTATTTAAATTTTTTTCTTATTTTTTTTTTATTTTTCATTTATAATCTTCTTATAGAAACAAATTGCACATTATTTATTTATTTTAATGTTTTATCCATTTTATTTTGCTTGAATTTATTTTATAATTTGATTTAAAAATTAGAAAAATTGTTTAACGCGTAACAAGCAACATGATATGGACTTGATTACTCATGCAAATTAAAGAGAATTTTAAATAAAATAAGCCCCGTGTGCATGTAAATACATTTAGGATGCTCGTGTCTTCACTCTGGAAAGGGAATTAGCACTGATGGAAACAGAAATGAAGCGGTGGCACAGTGTCAGGGACTTAAGATCCAGATTAGTAAATTGTGATGATTGGAAGATGACTGAGGTTCTGCTAAATAATGAAAAACAAGCCAAGATTAAGGTAAGATGGCGCAAAATTAAGCCCAGTGGGGAATTATTGTCTCAACTCCTAAAACTAACATCACATTTTTTCTTGTTTTATTATTACACTGAGATGTTTAACAAGCAATTTTATAGATTAGTGTTGAATAATGAATGTGTTGTAGTAAGTAGGTAATGATGAAATATATTAATAATTATTATAATGTTTGTTTTGTTATTATTAAAGAGCATGAAGTTTTTATATCTTAATCTTCCATATAACTGTGAACTAAAAACTGTTTTTTATATCTTTTGTGCGTAAGGATTTACGTATTTGGGTAAAGATTTGGGATAATTTGAAATATATGAAATTTTATTTTCGTTTTTTATATTGTTTGTAGATAGAAGAAGCACGTATGGAGGTTCAGAAGAGGGATCAGGAGATTTTAGCTATGGGAGCTAAGATGAGGACATTGGAGGAACAACATCAAGATTATCAAAGGCATATTGCAGTCCTTAAGGAATCTCTATGTGCTAAGGAGGAACATTATAATATGTTGCAAACAGATGTAAGAATTGCTTTATATTAGTTTCTTTTTTTATTTTTTAAATTTGAAATTTGAATAGTGGAAATTATGTATAATCCAGGAAAAATAGCACCAATAATTATTCTCTTTTACAATTGCGACTATAAACTTTGATTTTTCTTCATCTATCATTACATAATTATATTCTTCCTCAATTCCAGAGAATTTTTTTTATGAATTGCCCATTTTAAAGCCCAAGATAAGATTGAGCAAGATTTATTTGGCTCTAAAAAATTTAATGGTTGATTTTGAATTTTAAAACTCTTTTTAAGACTGCATATATATCAAAAATTAGATTAGGTTTTTAAAATCCTGCATTAATAATCTCATTTTTTTCATATTAATATCATGACAAATTGCTACTTCATCATTAGAGTTTCATAATTTTGTATTAGAAGTGCTTTAGATGATTACACTGAAGTGTTACACAGTAGGCAAAAGCTCTAAAATGCTCGTACACATACTCAATTTGTTTGCCAAATGCAATAACAATATAAATTTTATTTATGGCTTTTATATGGATTATATAATTGACGTGTGTAAGCAAACCGTTTTCACAAGTATGTGATTATTTATCAATAATATTTATCGTTTTTTATTTCTTGTTTTAGGTAGAAGAATTGCGCCAAAGGCTTGAAGAGAAAAATAAATTGATTGAAAAGAAAACACAGCAGGCGCTCCAGGCACAACAAGAAAGAAATCGACTAAACAGCGAACTTAATGAATTGAAAGATCATATGGATATTAAAGATAGGAAGATTAATGTACTACAAAGAAAGGTAAGAGTAAGGATTTATTACATTTGTTTGCAATTTATGATTTTTTTTGATAATAATTTTTAAAAGAACTAATTTCACTAACAAGCAATCATTTTTAATTTATTTATGATTTATTTACTTACAATTATAATTTAAAACGAACATGAATCTCTTAAAGTAGTTGGGAAAAATTGCAGGAAAATTTATTGAACAGTTTAAACTGTGCTTTCATAAGCAATTGATCGCAGAAAGTTTGACAAAGACTGTCTGCGTCATGTTAACTCAAGGACAAATAAACAAAAACAAACCCACACAGAATAAAAACATGATCTAGAAAGGAAAAGAAATATTCCATTTCCTACACACAAATTGGAAATACTGGAGATTTCTTACAGTTCCTTCGAGGCGTGTACTCGTGAAAACGTATAACTGGTGGGGAGGGGATGTGAAGATGTTTGAAAGAGAAAAAAATTATGTTTGCGTTGCGATGACTACTAAGATAAACATAAGCACAATTTTACGAATGAAAACAGAACTATAGATCAATTAGATTTTTATTTCATTATCTTATCAACTCGTCATTGGTGTAACATTAATAATCTTTGTCATTGCTCTTCTTCATTACGTTCGCTGGGCAGGAACTATGGCATGCAGGATGAAGTAATTTAGTTGGGGCTGCTAAATTAAAGGGAAAGTGATACCTAGGGAACAATAGCAACAAACGGACAGCAGTTTTCTTGTCTGTAGACTTAATTTTAGCTGTACTCAGGTTTATGTTATTTTCCTGATTTTTGTCAGTTTTGTTTACTCGTGAACGTAATGGCTGAATTTTCTACTTTTTGTGGAAATGATGTTTAAGTTTTAATTTAGAGCGTTTTAATATTAAATTCTGTTGGGTTTTAAGAATTTTTGGTTTGAGATTAAAAGAGATTTTTGGGTTTTATTTATTAATTTTTTTAATATTTTTATTTTTTATTTGCTTGTTTTATTTTATTATTTATAATTTAATGTATGCAAAGCTTTGCACAATCATACCAGATTTACATTTCATTTCAGGTTAATAAGGTAAAGTAAAAATATTTTTAAGTTTTTGATATATTAAACACCTAATATTAATAATTTTCTAATTTTTTTCAATGTTTAATTTAAATGGAGATAAATCTGGTACGATACTGTATTATTTTGTTCTTTATAATTTATTAAATTATGTATTTGTTTTATATTACAAATAAAATATTTTTATATAATTTGCGTTTATGTGTTTATAATTTAAATTTACATTTTAAAACCCATCAAATCTACATAAATTTTCTTTTAGTATTGGGAATTTAAATTTAAATTGATATTTATTGATTTATTTATTATTCCAGTGGTGCACAACTGTTTTCGTTTATTTTTTACCCAAGCGACTTGTATAAAGTATTCAGGGTAAATCAAATTTAACGTTTATAAAACAAAATGGGAAACTTAAATTAAACAAACGATAATATTTTTACGTAGATTTGAGCATAAAAATACTGTTTTCAACAATTTTTGGTGGTTCAATGGTGAAGTTGCACATTTTACAGATTGAAAACTTGGAGGACCTGCTCAAAGAGAAGGATAACCAAGTGGATATGGCTAGAGCACGATTGACTGCGATGCAAGCATCTCACAGCACATCTGAAGGCGCGTTGACAAGTTTAGAAGAAGCTATCAGTGACAAGGAGAAACAAATAACACAATTGAGAGAACAAAGAGATCGAGCGGAACAAGAAAAGCTGGAAGAAAGAGAACTGCACGAGAGAGAATTAACCGAGTACAAGATGAAATTGCACGCCATGGAGAGTGAAATTGAAAAATTACAAGTTCGCTTGGAAAAGAACCAAGCTGAAAAGGATAAACTTGAAGCCAAATTAGAGAATTCGCAATCGGAACTAGGAAAATCCAAGGCAGAGGTTGACAAAATACATACAGAAATGGGAAGATCATCGAGCGATTGGGAAAGTGCCAAACACGAAATTTCGCATTACCGCATTGAAAATGACAGATTGCGAGCTGAAAATGAGAGGTTGAAAACGGATCTTGATAGATCGCAATTGTCGTTTGGCAAAAATCAATTCAGTCAGTCCCACGAAGTCGAGCGAATGCAAGAAAAATTGGACAAGTCGCAGAGCGAACTCAGACGAGCCCAAGCCGAACTTCGCATGAATCAGAGCGAATACGACAGAGTACACGTGGAAGTTGAGCAACTGCAGGAAAAAGTCGAGAAATCTCAGGGTGAAATTTATCGGTTGAAAGCCAAACTAGAAAATGCGCAGTCCGAAAAGGACTCGCTGCAAGAAGAATTAGACCGGTCGCAATCTGCTCTCGGTAGGAGCCATGGCGAAAAGGAAAAATCACAAATGGAATTGGACAAGGTGAGAGACGAATTGGAACGAAATCAGAGCACTTTGACCAAGATCCAAGTGAATTACGAGAAGACTCAGGCTGCTTTGGATAAAGCGCAGACTGAAATTGACCGATTGCAAGAAAAAGCGGATAAAGCTCAGAGCGAATTGCGAAAAGTGCAAATGGATAAGGAAAAGGCTCAGTACGATTTGGATAATATGCAAACACAGCTAGATAAAGCGCAAGGACAAACTCAGAGATTACAAAAGGAGAAAGAAACTACTTTTTTAGAAGTGGATAAACTCAGGGATAAATTGGACAAGACTCAGATGCAGTTATCTCGAGTGCAGAAAGAAAGAGAAAGTGTGCAAATCGACTTGGATAAGTTACAGGAGAAGTCAGATTTGCTTCAAGCTCAACTGCAGAAAGCTCTCAGAGATAAAGAGAGCTCTCAGACTGAGCAGGAAGTGTTGCGAGACCGACTAGAAAAATCGCAAAGTCAACTCGCAAAGTTCCAGCTTGAAAAAGAAACCACCATCGAAGATTACGTCGTACTCAAGGATAAATATGATAAAGTTTTAGTCACACAACAAAGACTACAAGACGAAAGGGACCAAGCTAAAGTTGAATCTGAAAGGGCTTTAGAGAGGTTGGAAAGGGCACAAGTCGACGCTTACAAAGTTCAGTCCAAGTTAGAAAGTTTAGAAGCAGATCAGGGAAGAATGTTGGTCGAAATCGACAAGATGCAAGTGTTGTCCACCAAAGCGAAGGAGGATCAAAGAAGGAGTCAGGAAGAGTTGGACAAAATTCAGGAAATGTGGGAAATGGGGCAGGTTCAGTTGGCCCGGTCCAGGGAGGCTGAAGAGAAGAGCAAAGTGGAGCTGGATAAATTGAGTGCAGAAATGGAGGTGATGCGCGATAGGTACGACAAGGTTCAAGTGGAATTGAGGAAAGCTGTTGCCGAAAAGGAGAGACTACAAGCCGAATCTGATAGATTGGTAGGTGAATTGGATAGAACTCACAGCCAATATGGCAAGTTCCATGCCAATCAGGAAAAGTCTCAGGAGGAATTAGCTAGGATGCAAGTGGAACTTGCTAAAGTGTACGAAAGACTGGACAAAGCACAGACGGAAACGAGACGATTTTTAGCTGAGAAGGAACAAGCTGAAAGGGAATTGTTGTCGGTCAAGGGGGATTTGGATCGATTTCAAACTCGGATGGGAAGACATCAAGAAATGCAAGAGAAATCAGCTTCGGAGGTTGAGCGAGCGAGAGTCGACTTGGAGAAGGCGAAAGATAAGTTGGAGAAGGCAGAACTCGAAGTGGATAAAGTTACAATGCAAAGAGAGAAGATGCAACAGGAAATGGGTCGTCTTCAAGCTGAATTGGAACGATCAGAAGCTGCTCGAGATAAATATCGATTTGAGCAGGAGAAAGTTTTAGCTGAAGCTGAACGTGCTAAGATTGATGTTGAGATGATGAGAGAGAAATACGAGAGTGCGCAGATTGATCTTCAGCGACAGGTTATTATTAAGGATCAGTTGGAGAATGATGTGCATCGACTTCAAGTTGAGTTAGAGAAGGCTAATGCTCAAATTCGACGATTTTCAACATCTCAGGATAAGCAACGAGAGGAGGTTGATAGGACTCATATTGAATTTGAGAAAGTTAAAGATCGGTTGGAGAAATCTCAAGCTGAAACACAGAAAGTTATTCAACAAAGAGATCGGTTTGATACTGAATTAAAGAGTTTGCAGAAAGAAATGGAATTGATAAGGAATGACAATGCTCGGAATTCGACTCAACAAGCTGATCGATTAGCAGCTGAAGTTGAACGGTTGCGAAATCGGTTGCAACAGGTGAGCGAGGAGTTGCAGTTGTCGAATCAAGCGAGAGAGACGTTGCAGAACGAGATGCAAAGAATGGCGATGGAATTGGAAGAATCGAAGTCGTCTTTGAGTCAACAGAAGGAGAATACAAGTGCTAGTAAGGGAGAAATGGATCGTGCAGCTAAAGAAATTGCTAAGTTGCATAAACAGTTAGAACGGTTGCAAATGGAAATGCAGCAAGTGTTGAAAGAAAGAAATGCGTTTCAACAAGAAGCGAGTAAATATAAAATGGAGTTTGAACAGTCGAAATCAGCTATTGGTAAAACTCAGGAGTTTCAACAAAAGTCGAGAGCTGAGTTGGATAAGAGTTTGGGTGAGTTGCAAAAGGTGCATTCCGAATTGGAGAAAGTCACTTTGGATTTGAGGAATATTAAAACCGAAAGAGATCATTTAGTAGCGCAATTAGAAAAATCACAGGAAATGTTGGCAGGATTTCAGCGCCAATTGGAGCAATCTCAGAGCGAATTGCAAAAATCGCATGAAGATAATAAGAAATTACAGAATCAGATGAATAAAACTCAGAAGGAGTTGGATAAACTACAAAAAGAAGCGAGCAAACCAGAAAAAGTTGATACAAAATCTGATAAAGAAAATCTAAGATTGAAACAGCAATTAGAAAAAGCTCAACAGGAGGTTAAAAATGCTCATACTGAGAGAGAACGGTATCAATCGCAATTAGAGATGCTTGTTCAAGAACTTGAAAAGAAACAAGTGAGTAGAGCAATATTAGGTTCTTCAATTTGGTTTTGTAGTTTTTATTTTTAATTTTTTTTTAGATGTTATTAATTTTTAACGCATGTAGAATAATGTTTATTTGTTTGGTATGAGGCATGGTTTGTTGTTGCATACAGATGTTGGTTTGTTTGTTTTTTTTTTATTCACTTAATTAGAATTTTTAAGCTTGCAGATGTGAATATTGAAAAATTTTGGATGTAAAAATAGTTTTTCTTTTTTATTTCAAGGTGGAAGTACATGATATGAAAGAGCGTGCTTCGGCAGCGAAGGGAAAGGAAGGAGAAGTGATTCAAAGACAACTGGAAGAGAAGCAAAAACAGTTGGAGGAAAGGGAGAAAATGATGAATGAGAAAAATAAGGTGTCTGAAGACAAAAGTAGGAAGTTGGAAGAAAGGCAAAGGGCGTTGGAAGAAATGGACAAAAGGTTGAGAAGGAAGAAAGAGAAAATCGATGAAATGGAAGCACATATGCAAAAGGTTTGTTTGATGTTAAATGTAGTCAGGAAATTAAATTCATTTTTATTTTTTTTTTTATTTTTCGGACTAAAGGCTGAAGTTGGACAAAATGAAGCGTTGGCCAAACAGATTGCTGAATTAAGAAAACGTAATCAGGACTTAGAAAAAGAGAATAAAGCGAATAAAGAAAAGGAAAAAGGAGGAGGTGTTGATGCAGCGAGACAACAACAAGAGTTAGATCGATTACTTAAACTCTTAAGTGCTGCAGAAGATGAGAAATTTACAAAGGACAAACAAATTCAAGATTTACAAACGTGAGAAACTTTGTTATAACTACGTAACTAAATCTTAATTAAATTTTAATTGGGTTTTTGTTAGAGCTTTAAATAACATTAAACGGAGTCACCAAGCAGGTGCACATGGTATGGAGGAAGCGAGAAAGAGAGAAGATGAAGCGAGAAAAGAAACTTCAAAAACACAGGTAATACAGTTTAGATTAATCATTTCACTCTAATCACTTAAATCTTAGGATAATTCTCATTGGCTAGCATTTTAGCTGATGTAAATCAATGAATAAAACAACAAATGACAATTGAAAACCATGATTTTACTCTCAGTTGCTCCATCTTGAGAGGAGTTTTTCATTGCTGGAGCGCTTTACAGTATTTTAAGTAAAATGTAAATTGAAATTTATGGGTTTTTTTACTGTTGCGTAAAAAAACCAGCACTCCAACTTGAGCCAATGAGAGTTTGTCTCTGGTTTAGTGAATGGAATTTAACTTTGTAACTATTTTTCAACTAATGCACTAACATTCATCTTCTGTCTTCTTTTCCCTTTCTGTTTTTTGTTTTCTTACATACAGCCAGCAGGCCCTGCGGGTTTCTTTTCAAGTTTTTTTTAATTATCTAAAATTTTCTACTTAAAAAAAAAAACAAAAAAATTTCCTTTTTTATGTTTCTTGATTATTTTTTCCTTTAGTTTATACTTGACTTCTATATTATCGTTTTGTGGTATTTTTGTCTTTTGTTGTTATTCCCTTTATTTTTTTGCTGCAAGACTCATCTAAAAGATACTCAAGAACGTGTAGAAGAATTAGAAGAAGCGTTGCGTCAGAGCTTGCGGATCACAACAGAAAGAGAAATGACACTCGAGGATTCGTTACAAGCACGCAAAACAGCTGAAGAACGGGTTATTTGTTTATGAAAACAACTACGATATAATATTAATTATTATTTTTCATTTGAACAGATTAAAAAGTTAGAAGAAAGGCTTAAATCGCTACAAAATGCACACAATTTACGATGCACCAATTGTCCCGTAGTCAGCGAACGTTTAACTAACATTGAACAAGCACTGATTACACTAAAAGCAGAGAGGAAGAAGGCGCTTGAAGAATTATTCGATATGAAGTATAACTTTGGTTTTAAATATTTTTTAAATTAAATGATTAATAATTTCGTTATTCTGGCAGACAAGAAGCCCTAGCAGCAGCTGTAAGCGAAAAGGATGCTCATATTGCCCTACTTGAGATGTCAGGAGTGAAAAATTACAAGACAGCTGAAGAAGTTGATACATTGAAGGCAGCAAGAAAGACAATAGTGGATAAAATGAAAACTGAAAATGAGAAGCGAGTTGACATGCTTAAGCAATGGACAGATTTAAGTGAAGTTAAAGCGATGGGAGATTTAATTGAAGTGAGATGTGCATTTTTCTGTGTTAATATTAATATATTTTTAATAATATTGATGTTTGTATTTTTAGGAAAATGGAAAAGACTTAGGTTAGTTATAACCTGTGAAGACTTGTACATTGGATCATGTGGGTTTGTAATTTTACAGGTTAGTGAGTTATTGGAAATAATTAATATTATAGTTTCGCAATTAAGTGACCGTTTTCGAATTATCTTTATAAAATGCTTGATTAAGTTTAGTGCGGCATTTAATCGCGGAAGTTATGTATTATATTTATACATATGGCAGTTTCTTTTCATTTAGGAAGTGTAAGATAAACGAAAAGAACAAGAAGAAAAAAAGAACAATTTTTCAAAGATTTTAGGTCGCGTTTTTTACTCTTATTAATTTATTATCAACAATGAACTAATTCTAAATAATTAATTTTGCAATAAGTCATATCTTTGACATTTTACATCACAATAATGTAAAGAAAACTGACATTTTATTCTTTAAGCTATACCCGGTGCCAAATTAGTTGTTTATTTAATGGATTTTTTTAAATTTAAAAACAATACTCATTTCTTTGGTGGCTATGAATGTTGTTGAGTACATCTTATTTTCTATTTAATATTCTGTTTTTTTAATGTTGTTATTTTTGTTTTGAAAGATGACTGTAATACATTCATAATTTTATACTATAACTACAAATGAATTTGAGAAAGGCTTTGGATGAGAACTTGCAAAGTTGTACTTTTTGTTTATTTTTAACAAATGTGTTCACTCTAGTCTTTCCCATTATAAAAATAGTAATAATTAGTATTGGATGTACGAAAAAAGAAAACAAAGGTAATTAAATTTTTTTAAACAAAGTTGGATTTTTTTGTACAGAAAACAAGGTCAAATGCAATAATACTGCCATCTTATTACAAAAAAAGCCATATTTGGCCTTCATTTTATTCACTTTTTATTCATTCCTTGTTCCTATGCTATTGTATACATTTAACCCCTTGAAAATGAAAAATGCAAATATTAATTGGCAAGTTTTTACTTATCACAGTGTGTTATAACTGTAGTAGACATATCATGTAAAAAAACATAATGCAAAATTGTTCTGTAGTTATATTAGAAATGTATGGAGTGAAAGCACGTTTTAAGACCGCAAAATATTTGAAATTGGTGTGATTGTATTGATTTTATTATTTTTATTTTCTTTTTATACATGTCATGTTTTACACATGTAATGTTTAATTTATAAAATTATTAATATATTAATTTTATTCAACGATGTTCAACGAAAATATTGTAAGTGAGACTATCATGTGCGCTGTGTTATCGCAATAGTAAAATGTTCTAAATTTCATATTTGCGACATTACAGGGTTTGTGATGGTTTTATAACTAATACCATTAGTACTTTAATAAAAATACATAGTTGCAAAGACGTGCATCTGCCTATTATTATTTTACAACAGTGTATTTTTACTAAAGCACTCACGATATTATAACTGATATTATTGTGATAACTGAAATGCCTCTATAGTAAGAATGAGAAAGTAGAAAAAAAAATTAAATATATCTCTGATTGAACTTATTCACAAAGTGAAAGTTGTGCGGGAATGTGTACGTCAACTTAACTTTCAATATTCATGTTTTTGCCTCCTGCTCTCGCGTAAATGATTGCGCTAAATGAAATTTTCCACTTTCGAACTGTTTCTCGGCTGTGTTTAAAAAGAAAATATACTACATTCACTAATACTGCTTGTGATAGGACTTCCCTTTCAAATTATTGCAGATTCACTAAATTTCTTTTGGTTTTATTTTTTTTAGCAGTTTACTGTTTTTCTGTACATGAAAGAAATAAAAATTTGTAAAAGGAGATTTGACGCGATGGCCATTTGAAATTGTTACTCAGATTGGCAATTGTACTGTTATGTATACGACACAAGTTTGTATTCAACATTATGCAAAATAATATTTAATTTAATTTTTATTTTGAAAGAATGATTCTCAAGGCATTCCTCATCTTTTCCCATCAAAAGTGCACTATGCTAAAGAATTT